>VZSE01015338.1:267577-278194 GCA_013398275.1 Promerops cafer
GCGCCCGCGCATCCTCCGCGCATCCCCCGTCCCCTTCCCCAGCCCACCGCAGCGCTGCAGGGCGGGGGGTACTCCCTGGCATTAAAAACTTTGCTAAAAGTTTTCATGTCGGAGAGAAAACGGGGTGGGTCCTCGTATTATTATTATTATTATTTTACATATACATATCTATATGTATATAAAATCCGCGGGCCTGTTTTCGCTCTGCAGGCTAATTAAACAATCCCTGATTGCAATAGAACTGGCACCGCAGCCAAAGCCCAGCCGCAGTTGTGTTCCCATCTCCGGCCCCAGCTGTTAAATATTAACCAGGCACGGAATGGAGGGTTTGGAACTTCATACAAAAGGTTTTAATTAGGGGTTGGCCCCCAAACCTGCCCTCCAGATCCAAGGAGCCTCCTGCCCTCCTCCTCCTCAGCCTGCTCTGAGGCTGGACCTTGGGGCTCCATGGTTCCCCCACCAGGAGCTGTCCCTCTGTCCAGAGCCCACCTTGGTCCGGCTGGCAGAGCTGAAGGGTCCAGCTTGGCCTGATTTTTATCATTATTATGGAATCACAGACTGGTTTGGGTTGGGAGGGACCTTAAAGCCCATCCAGTGCCACCCCCTGCCATGGCAGGGACACCTTCCACTGTCCCAGGCTGCTCCAACCCCCATCTGACCTGGCCTTGGGCACTTCCAGGGATCCAGGGGCAGCCACAGCTGCTCTGGGCACCTGTGCCAGGGCCTGCCCACCCTCCCAGGGAAGGATTCCTTCCTAATAATCAACGTAACTCTGCCCTTTGTCAGTGTGCAGCCACTGCCCCTTGTCCTGTCCCTCAGGCAGGGCAGCTGGCGAAGCCTTTGGCGAAAGAAACGTTTCCTTCCCTGACTGCTGGGCCTGAACATCACTGGGGCACCTCCTGGGAAATGCGAAGGCACACTGAAGCCCCTCGCTGCCCAGCCCTTGTCCCCACACCACGGGGTCACACACTGCCCTGTCCCCACATGTGGGGCACTCCCACTGCCCCTTCCAGCCAGCAACCACACCCAGAGCCCCGGGACCTGGACCCTGCTCCCAGCACCACGGCTGGCCCCAGGCCTCACCCCTCTCCCTCCTGCCCCGCAAAAGGAACTCCCAAGGGAATGGAGGGGAACATGGGACAACAGCAGTGGGCACCCCAGGGATGCTCCAGGGCTGGTCCCAGGACTTAGCCTGATCCTAAATGTGAGTTCAGAGAGCAGGATCGTAACCACAGACCTGTCCCTCTCCCTTCCCACCCTTCTCTGTATGGAAGAGCTGCTGGTTTGCACCATCCCCAAACCCAGAGCTTGACCCACCCCGCAGCACAGAGCTCCCATTCCTCCCGCTCCAGGCCCTGCTCAACCCCCTCTGCACCAGAACAAAAAGCAAACACCCCAAGAGGTTGAGAGTGTGGTGGCCCTGAACGTGATGTCCTTTGAAAACACAGTTTTGTCACCCATCCAATGGCTGAACCATCTGGGAGCCTCACACAGCACCACGGAACTGACCATGCCCGGACTGGGCAACCTGGGCTAATAATGAAGTAAAACGAGGGTGAATTTGCTGTTGCTGCCCAATTACACATTTTCCAGGCCTGGGAATGGCCACCACTGGCCATGGAAAGCAAATGTCCTGCCAAGCCCACGAGCTGAACAGTAAAAGCCCTTTCGAGGCACAACAAGCAGTTATGAATTACTAGGATTATTGATATTTTTGCTCCTCATAACGACAAATATCAACGTGCCACGATGCCAGATGCTACTGGGCCATACAACATGGTCCTTTCCTGGGAGAATGAATAACCTGTGTCCCCTGGGCTCCTTGGGATGGTGACAGTGGTGTCACCTCCAGCCATCAGAAGGTGACTTGACCACCCTTTTCTCCTTACAACTTTCTTTGAAACAATGTTGGATAAAAACCTCTCCGAGTCCCATTTCCTGCTACAGCACAGAAAATTAAGCCATTATAATGGAGGCTGAAAACCTCGGACTCGTTCCCTTCGGAAGAAAATCTCATTAAGTCTCATTCATCCTATTTCATAAAAAAGTCATTTAACCGACTGGTTCTCTCCAAATCCCGTTGTGCAATAACACCACCCTGCTCTGCTGCCCTGGGAGGGCAACCCAGAAACTCAGACAGGGACTTCATTTACCAAATCACCGGGGACTGCACGTGCAGAGGAGCAGCCCACCCAAACACCGGCCTGACTCACCATCCTCTTTATGCCAGCCACCAGGAAGGGACACCTAGGGAACAAAAGCAGGGGAGGGCGAGCCCCTGGGGCCGTGGCTTTGAGTGGAGGTGCCCAGGGAGCAGCTTGTCCTGCCCAGAGCGGCGGTGGCCCCGTTCATGCTCTGCATGTCCAGTCAGGGAGTCTGGAGTCTGTTTTCCCCTCCTGCCAACGGGGAAGAGTCACGTAGTGCCTGGGATTTGAAAGCAATCCGATGAACTAGGCAGGCGGTGGCAGGCACGGGAAGGTCTTCCAGAGTTTTCTTCATCTTTATCAGCTTCTGGAAGTCCTTGTTCGCAGATCTACAGGGAATCTCTGTGTTCAGGTAGCAGCTGCAGTCATCAAGAAAGCAGAGTATCTTTGAATTTCCTTCTGATTTTCCTGTCTAAACTTGAATCTGAATTCCCAGGTTGAACAGAGGGAAAATTAACTATTTATATTTTATTTGTTAGCCCTTCTGCATCTGGGATGAAAACTCAGTTCAATGAGGGAGAAAAGGACTGCAAAAAGCTGTTTAAAGCAGTGTCCTCCAGCCGTGCTCAGCCCTCCTGGTGCCCAGCAAAGGCCAGACACAGCCTGTCCCCTCCTCTCTGGCTGCTGCTGTGTGTCATGTTCACAGGCAGCAAAGAAGCTTGAAGTCAGATTGTGGCACCAAAAAGGAATAATTTTAGATTAAAAGAATCAGTTCACGGTGAAGCTACACAAAAAAGAGAAATTAAATCTTTTTTTCTTTGAGCTTTTTTTAGAGCAGGTAGTAAAAAAAAGGGGGGGGGGAGAAAAAGGCAGAGGGGTCTTTAAGGCCTGGAGTGCTCTGGGAGCATTGCAGATGTGCCAGTCCACACTCCCTGGGCTCCTCCTGACTGCACCCAGCTAACCTGGCTCCTGTCTGCCCACAAGGCAGGTGCTTTGCTCCAAAAAGATGGCTCTGGGTTATCTTCCCACAGAACACCAGCTCAGACAGCGTGCAGGCTCTCAGGGCTGTTCTGTTGGTCCCTGTAAGGGCCTTTGTGGAGGTGACAGGGGACCAGGAGCTCAATCAAATCAAATCCAGCAGCCCCAGCACATCAGAGCAACTCCCACCCTGTGCTTGTCAGGAGCCACGAGTCCAAAACCAGGGGACAAAGTCAGAGTCCTTCCCTGTGCACAGGGAGACACCGTGGGCCAGGGAGCTGCCTTCCTCATGGAGAACCTCAAAGAACCTGAGAGATGCCAGCACAGCCTGCCCAGCCCCACCACGAGATGCCAGCACAGCCTGCCCAGCCCCACTGTCAGGCCAGAGCACGGTGCTGCTGCCTGACCCCGACTGTGCCGATGCACCTCTGCTAAAACCACGGTAGGATCATTGAATCATGGAGTCCCAGACTGGTTTGGGTTGGAAGGGACCCTAAAACTCATCCTGTTCCACGCCCCTGCCATGGGCACAGACACCTTGCACTGGTCCGGGTTGCTCCAAGCCCTGTCCAACCTGGCCTTGGACACTGCCAGGGGGTCACAAGGACATTGATGGAAAATAAGGAGCAAACATGAAACAAGCATGCTGAGCTCCCTCCTCTCCATGCACAGCTCCCACTGGGGGTCAAAGCCCTCCCAAGACCCCTCCAGCCCTCCCCTCCTGCTCCCCACTCCATCCCTGTGCCTGCCCTTCCCTGGCCACGCAGGAGGAGGGCAAAGCCCAATTTACTCTTCCCACCTTGGTGATTTAGACCCCGAGCCAGAGCGGGCCATGGGCTCAGGGTCTAGAAATCACTTTCCCAGCAGGAAAACTCCCCAGTGACAGGCACAGCCCAGGGAGGACCCACAGAGGGCAGGATCCAGCCCCACGAGCGTGGCTGATGTCACCCTCTGTCACCCTGCTCGCACTGGTGGTCACGTTGATAATGAGATCAAAGGCTTGAGACTATTTCAACAGAAGTGCTGGGAACAGTCTTGATCAAAATAAGAGGAAGGCCCTGTATACAGAAGACATGAGAGGTTTGCAACCCACATGTGAAGCTTTGAAGTTATTCTCTCTTTTTTTTTTTAATAAACTAGTTTAACATTATTAGTTTAAGAGGTATGAACCCGATGGGCTGTGTAATCTCCCGATATACTGCAGGCACAGGCTATTATCCACACAAAGACATGCTTTTCCAGTGGGGGGGAAAAGCACTGCCAGAGATACTCACAAATAAGACAAGAAAACACACAATTAGTTTTATGGGATTTGAAGTTCATTTCATAAACTGACACACTTTTGTTACCGAGTATCGCCAGATAAGTCCGATACATTTTCTCTCCTATAATCCTTTTACCATTTCCATTCCCCCCTACAGACTCTTTTCCTTGATGTTTTGTTCAGTGCACTCCCTGCTATCTGCACACGCTTGCCCAGATTTTTTAGACTTGAAAGGGGCACCGTATCAGCATTAACCGTTCCGGGAGAGCTGATAAAACACACACGAGCACTTTGCTATCTATTAACATTTCTGAACCCCTTCCATCACCTGCACAGAATAGTGATTGAAGAGAGGGTGGGGGCAAAAGAGGTAAATGAGGATATTTGTGACCAACTTCCCATGACTTATTTTTTCCACAACCCCTTCCTCACGGTGCACAAATGAGGCGTCGCTTTCTCTGCCACCCTCCCGTTGGAGTAACAAGGACAGCAGGGCTGCAAGATTCCCCATCCCAGGCTGAATGGGGCTGGGAGCAACCTGGTCTAACAGAAGGTGTCCCTGCATATGGCCCTTGAATGTAACACTTAAATCCTCCTGATTTTTTTTGGTCAAATATGGATTTTTTGATGGGAAATTGAGCACTGCTGTGGCTCCCGGGGAGGTACCCGTGATGCCATGGCAGAACAATGAGTGTGGTTCTCTTGTCATGTCAGTGGTGACTCCTTAAAGTCCTGCTCAGGGCCACATTCCTTGTTTTCCCACCTCTACTCACTGCTTCTGCCAAACAGTGGTGATTCTGGGCTTCATTAGTGCAAGGTGCCAAGGAGAAGCTGGACCTGAAGCGGTTCAAAGCCCAGTTTCTCCATGCTCTAATCCTGTGAGTGTTCATGAAGTGACTTTTACACACTCCACCACGCAAGCAATCAGCTCTACACAACAACTTGGGCATGTCCATCACCCTGAGGGGACAGTGGCACAAACCCCTCCCAGAGGTTTTGCTAAAATCATCACCAGACACCATGCCTCTGGCAGCCTGGAGCTTTATCTGCAAACAGGCTCAGATTTAAGGACTTCCCTTCCAGTCTGAGGTGGCTCAGATCCACCTAGGTGTGCCCTCCTCCTTCCCACCCTGCGCTCCCACCTCGCCTTCTCGGGAGGAGGAACGTGGGGAGGTGACAGGAGCACCACTGCCAGCAGGGCCTGAAGGAGATTCCATTCCATTTTTTCATGGAAACAGGAACACTTTTTCCAGGCATGCTCAGGGAAGCCCTTCTCCTGCGTGCACAGAGGGGTGTCCTGGCTCTGGATGCTCCTGGAGGAGAACACGACTTTGGGCTGATGGTATCTTGGCCTGACTGCAGAGGAAGGGAAATATATGATGTGTTACCAGCCTGAACTGATGTGATTTGATTCTGCAATTTAATCTGGTTTGTTTTCTGGCTGGCTCCTATGGCTGTGTAAAAATGGCTCCCTGAAAACCCAGCTAAGGATGAAGTGCACTCCCTGCAAATCTCAGCGAGGGAAGGAAATCCAAATGTTTTGAGTTTAACTATTAAACATAGTTTCCAGCTAGTGTGCTCAGAATTTGAAATTAAACAAATGAAAGAAACATGTTTCAATGGTTTTATGTAGGCAATAATGTCATTAACAGGAAATAAAGAAATTGGGCTTTGCAGCTGCAGCATGAAGTTTAACCCTTCCCGTGCAGCTCGGTGCTTGCTGGGCTGCCACAGCCCACCCCCACCCTGCCTGCTATTGGGCATCCCAAAAAAACTTCCTGGACCCGAATATCCTGATCCACACAGCCCTTAAAGCAGGATGGTAATGGAAAAAGCAGGAGGAGAGACAACGGTTAGGAGAGAACAGGCTTTCCTGACTAGTGGAAAACTTGTAGATCATAAAGTCAAATAAAACTTTTCACTTCTAGGGGGGAAAAAAAAATCCAAGCCCTTTGTGCACGGTTATTTTTAGGTGTGCTGTCAAAGTTGAGTGCCCTAAAATTATACCTGCTTTGGTTTGTTTCTGCCTGTCCATTCAATTCTCAGAATTAAGGACAGTGAAGGGTGTGAGATTCCAGCCCCCGTGGTGCTGTCAGGAGCTGGGTGATGCCTCTCAGAAGCTGGACCAGTCCTGAGGCCACAAAAGAAACATTAATTTTCTTAAGGATGCCTCTGTTTCCAGGTGTGAAATGCAGGCTGGAGAGAGGAGGCTTTGCATGGAGAAAGCCTCACCCCCACATGCTCAGGTCACCCCTCCTGAGCACCTGTGTCCAAACCAGCCCCAAATTACTGGTGCCATTTCATCTAAAGTCACATTTTACTGCTCCCCCTTCTCCCAGTTTATCTACATTTCTTTTTAGTAGATTGTATCTTCCTCTGCCAAAGCCCTATTGATTGTATGAAAAGGTGTTTTCTTCCACTGTGGGAACCTCCACCATAATCCTTAAATAATTAATATTGGCAGCTTTGTTTTCCCTTTTCATTAAAAGGAAGGAAAACTTGGTGAGTGTGAGGTCAGTCTCTCTCCTGACCAAACCCAAAAAAGGCTGCTTGGACCTACATTTCATTAATGATTGTTTTTCTTTTTACTAGAAACCTTCATGCTGGGGGAGAGACCATCAAAATACAATTTTAATCTTTTCTCCTTTTGCTTTCTAATCCTTTCACAGAAGCCTGGAAATTACCCAGTATCCTTTCTCCCCATAAGAAACTGGGGGGACTGGGAACCTCATACTACTGAAACTCAGGAGAAACTCAAGTGTTATCAGACCATATCCCCATTTCTGCATCCCCAGTCCCAAACCAGCTTCTGGGCTTTTCCCTCTTTTCCCAGCAGGCCTGAAATTAGAACACTTTGGGGTTTTTTTTAATATTTGAAAACAAATCTAACTCAAATCTCCTGTTATCCTGAGAGAATATTCCAGGCTCTTTCACATCACAACCAAGAGTTCCCCTCCTCCTTTGTTTGGTAGCATTCACGAGTGTCTGGATAATCATTTCCCCAGCACTCCTGTTCCTCCAAGAGCCCTTCCAGGGAACAAAACCCATCCCCAGGAGAATCCTCTGGCTCTGAAGCAGTTCCTACCTTGCTGTTATTCCCAGGAAAAGGCCAGCACATCCCCTCCACACATCTAATCAAAGCCCTTCTAATCAAAGATGCAGATCAGCTCATTAATGACGATGCAGTGGGAGCCCCTGACAGGGGATGGTGATGGTGGCAGGAAGCACTGAGGGGAGCAGGAGGTTGCTGTCACCTCCTAAGTCCCAGCTGCTGCTTCCTGAGATAAGTTTAGTTTGTAATGGGAACATTTCCACCCGGGGGAAGCCCTGAAAACTCCTCGAAAGCAGTAAAAGCTGAAATCCTGCTGTGGGTGATGCAGAGTCAGGCTGGCTACAGGACAACCACACTGCTGTGGTGTTTCACACCTCCAAAAAACACTGGTTCTGGGGAATTTGTCAGAGATGCATTTAGGGTCTATTCACCTCTGTGCATGGAATGGAAACAAGAGCTTCCACACAAGCCCCTTGCAAGCTGGAAGGAGAACACTTACCTCATCCCAATCATGGATGAAGGGGTTTGCTTGGAAACGGAAAGTAAAACTTTGGAAATGGTGGAAATAACACTTTGATTATGATCCCCATCCCATGCCTGGCTGCTTAAATTAACTCAGAGCACTGCCATGATGTCTCTGTCTCACCGAAGTCATTGGGATGATGATCAGCTCCCAGGAAAATGGGGCACCTCCTGCTCCGTGCTGGCCTGGGGATGGCACAGGAGGGGCAGCAGCTCCAGTGGAACAAACTGGCCACAGGGACAGTGATTTCTGAGCACATCTTGTGCAGGTCCAGGTCTGCAAGCAAAGGCTTGCCTTGGGCACCTGTGACATGTTTTAGTGCTGGGTTCCAGTTATCCACCCTGTCTGACAATGGACTCAATGAAAGAAATGCTGAAATAGCTGATTATTCTTCTAGCCATAACTTTAGACAATAAAATTAGATCAATTCCATAGATTTAAGCAATACAACATTGTCCTTTCATTACACAGGCACATGCCCAACCCAAGAACAGAGAGAACAGCTTGTATTAAATTGATTTCAGTTCATGGAGAATGTAATATCAGAGCAGGCTCAAGACAGAGCTATTTAATACATTTAAAAGGATGTGGTTTCCACAAGCTCAGACACGTTGACATCTGCTCCTGAAGTGAACAGGGATAATGAGGCTCTCCTGTGATACACCTGACACCAGCCAGCTCTGGGAATGTGGGTCTGTCGCTCGTGGCTCCAAGTGAGATGATAAAAACACTGGGTCAGAGACCCGGGGTCAGTCACCAAGCCCTGGCCTTCAGCTGAAAAAACCCACCGTGCCCCAGCTGGGATGGCTCTGCATCTCCACACTGCAGAGGGGGGAGTTCTGAGCTGTCCCAGGGGGACCACCCCATCCCTGGCAGTGTCCAAGGCCAGGCTGGACGGGGCTTGGAGCACCCTGGGACAGTGGAAGGTGTCCCTGCCCATGGCAGGGGGTGGAACGAGATGAGCTTTAAGGTCTCTTCCCATCCAAACCCTTCCATGGTCCTGTGGCCACTGGACCAGCTGCAGTCGTGGCTGAGACACTGTTAAACACCCTGGAGTGAAACCCAGCCCTTTGTCCTGGAGTGCACTAAAATAATAACCTGCCTAATACTGCTATTACACCGATGCAAATCAGGAGGAAAGGATTACACCACTATAAAACCTGCGACACACCAGCAAGAAAAAAAAAATCCAAGTAATTTTTTCTTCTGTTGATGACTTTACAGAGGCTGGGGAGGTTCTGTCTGACCGCTGAAGTTGCACAGAGCCCGGGCACCAGCTGAAGTGGCAGCAGCCCCTCTGCAGAGGGGAGCAGGGATGTGTTTTTTGGCAGCAGGGCCAGCCCGTTTCCTCGGGCCACCCCCTTCATTGTGAATGCTTCAGGCATTAGCTCAGGGAACTCACCCAGCTAAAAATAACCCTTCCCGCACAAAAAATAGACAAAGAAAATGGCTATTTATACCCTGGATCAATTCCTGGGCTCATTCACCGTGTGGTGCCTGGAGTGGCTGCTCTGGGATCGGGCACAAGGAGCTGTGCAGCTGCACCAGCAAACCCAGCCCGGGGTGAGCACGGGCACATCCCCGGGCACGGCGGGCACTGAGCCCCTTTGGCTGCAAACCAGCTCAACATCCACAGATGACCTTTATTCCTGGGATTATCAGGGGCTGGAGAAGGGACAACTGTAGGTGTTTTTATAATTTTCATTCCAGTCTCTGTGTTTTCAGTTTTTAATATATTTTTTAGGTTTGCCTCACCTCGCTGCCCTCCCAGCTGGGTCAGGGCTGTTCCTCTATGTGCTGTTCCCAGATTCTTGGGTATAAATGCCACAGAAAGCCAAAGGGCCAGCTCCAAATGCCCAAAGAGAAACAGAGGATCAGCCCAATAGTTTGACAAAACTCAGGGAGAATGATCCATCCTCATCTGCCTCAACAGACAAGTTTAAATATGGAGAAAGACAGTTGGAGTAATATAGGTGCATTTTTTCCCCTTGTTGTTTTCTGTTTTGACTTCTTTGGGATCATTCAAAGGGAGGTTCAGGCTTTGATCTTCTCTATTGGCAATATTTTCTTCATCTAGGTTTTTATAGTTTGAGAAGAGATGTTACATGCTTGCAGGAGAGACTATCAATATGATGTTGGCCTGAACAAAAAACCTGGTGTCAGGTTCTCCATTTGGAGTGTTACCTCAAGCTTTGAAGTTTGTAATGATTCAAAAGCATCTAGAGCTGCTACAAATGTTAATAAAATTAAAGCCATCTGAAAGTGAGGCTTGCATGTGCCTTTGAAAGTAGGTCTGTGATCAGTTATTACCCTCAATTACCTTGTTGTCCACTCTTTTAGCTCGAGGTTAAACTCTTAACACTTTGCTTTGAAGTGGTTATCCTTTTATCTATGACCGGACTGAGGAATTTAAGGGCAATAATCAATGAGAGCTTCATAAGAATAAAGGGGAGACAAGGCAAGGAGAAGAGGTGTGAATGTGCCCTTAACGGCTGGCTGGGGGTTCGGGGGGCTGGGGGGACACCGAGCTCTGACAGGAGCCTTGGGAAGAAAAAGAAAAGGACAAGGAAAAAAAAAGAAAAAAAAAGGAAAAATGAGGCAGAAAAAGGGGGGAATGAAAGGAAAAAAAAAAAAAAAAAAAAAAAAAAAAAAAGGG
>VZSE01015338.1:278230-295427 GCA_013398275.1 Promerops cafer
AAAAAAAAAAAAAAAAGAAGAAAAAAAAAAAGGAGGAGCCCCAGCAATTTCCAAATCACTGCTAAAAATAAAGCAAAAGCACCAACCCGGGGTGGGGCCGGGCGTGGGGAGCACGGCGAGGTGAAGCCTCATCAAAGGCACGGAGAGATACGATTAAAGAATTGGCTTCATCACCCTTTGATGCTCGCCAGGGCACCTCGCCCTGCAGGACGGGACACGGGATGGCGCTGGGGACCCTCCCCAGCAGTGACCCCCACCCCGAAACAAGGGGTCCCCAAGCGCTGGCACCGGGCGAGCCCAGCAGGACGCGGGCGATTCCTTCTCTGGAAGGATTCCATCCCACGTAGGATGCCCCGGAGGGAATCCTTCCTGCCCTTCGCTGGCAGCAGCAGCATCCCTGCCACCTGCACCCCGCTGTCACCCAAGGGGCCCTTGGCCACCCCTCCCTGCTGCCAACACCCACCACAAAGCCACCGCGGGACCCTGGAGCCCCTTCTTGGAGGACAGCAAGCCCGGGGAAGGAGGTTCAGAGAATCCACCTGGCTGTGTCCTGGTCCTGCTGTCCTGGTGACATCCTGGTCGCACCCTGCACGGGCTCCAAGGCGTGACCCAGCCCTCTCCTCACAGCACCACGGCCAAGCTGCGCTTTCACCATCCGGGGAAAATCAGAGTAACACTCCCAGCCAACTCTTTTCCTTTAATTTTTTTAATCCGAGGTGCCTAAAGCGAGGTGTTGAAACGCATGTTGAGTGCACCTCGTTTGGCAGGGGCCCAAGCCCACATGGCCTGGGTTTGTGAAGTCCTGAGCACAACCTCGGTGTGTGCTCAGCATCTCCCAAAAAACTCGCACCGCCGCGCTTTGATCCCGCGCCAGCCTTCGGAGCTGCGTGTCTAATTTAAGGTGCTTGGGTTGGAAAATGTTGACAATTATTGTTACTCTAAAATTAAATCAGTGCTTAATTATCAAAATTGATGGTAACTTAGAGTGGCATTTTCAAGAGAGCCTCAGGGAGTCAGAAGGAGATTTTCAAAGGCGGTTTAATGTCTCAGGGCCATGTCTCCCTCTTCGTACCTGCACTTTCTTACTGCCTGCTCCTGCTTCAGCACCTTTTTAAGGCCACCTGAGTTGTGCTCAGCTCTCTACTGAGATGCTACAAGGTGGACTTGAAACCATGAGCACAGACCAAAACCTCCAGCCCTCCAAATGCACTTGGCTAATGCACAATGCGAAAAATCAATTGGCTTTGGGTGCCTAATTCTCCTATAATCCTTTAGATAATCCCATCTTTAGGCTTTCAGATACCGATAAAAAACCAAACAAACCCCACAATACAAGAAATTTGTGCAAATAGAATAGAAAAACAACATATATTTCATATAACTTTCAGATACTCTGAACTTGATACGAAGTAGGTTGAGGACAATAGCAATAAAACATTGCTCAAGAGAGAGTAAAGGCACAAGACCGTGAAGCCCGAGGCTGAGAACAGAGTTTCGTAATTAAGTAGCCTCCAGACAACAATTGTCATAGGCAGGCATTGCTCAAGGACCCAGCCATTATTGCTTTCATTATAATTTTTCAGGAGAGGATCTTTCTCTGGCCTGGCTCCACCTTCATTCAAAGCTCCCAGTGGCCCCAGCCACTAACGAGAAAGCGTTGATTGAGAAATGCTAACGAAGCCTGCACAGACACGGTGTGAGGGGTGGCTGTGGAGCAGGCACGTGGCACTGGGGGTCCAGAGCAGGGCTGGTGAAAGAGGTGACAGCAGGCAGGGACATCAAACACCACATCTGGGATGAAGAAATGGAGGGAGGGAGCCCAAGGTGCTCGTGCTGCCACTGCCTAGACTGGGGGGTCACTTGCTGGTTCAGTGGGGTCCTGCTGGTCTTGTCCATCAAATCAGTGGAAAATGTGCTGACAGGAAAGGTTTTCCAAAGAAAACCGAGCCAACTCAATGAAAATCCTGATAAACCCTATATTGCAACTAAACCACCTTTTTGATTCTCAGTGCACCATGGGAGGTGTCGTTTTTACTCTGTGCATTTCACAGACCCAGATGGCATCTCCCATGGAAGCCTGGGCAAGGAGGGCATGGGAGAGTGGAGGAGCACACTGTGGCAGTGTCACCCATCCATGTCACACCACCGTGTCCACTACAGATCGCTGCTGCACCCCACAGTTCCCACACTCTGGGGTTTGGATGAAACTGGCCCTGGAATTTCAGCTTTGCTATAGAGGGGAGGAAAAAAAAGCATGAATTAGAAACTCCTCTCTGCTTGTAGAAAATGTTGATTTCCCATCAAAACTCAAATTTGACTGCAAAGATCCATCTGTGCTGAGTGAACCCCACTGGAATGGCAGGATTAACTCCCATCCCCTGACGTTACGCTGAGCATGACCGTGCCTGCCTACACTTAACTGCTGACCTATCTTAAACATCCCACTAATTAATATGCTGAACCAAGGTCGTGTTCCAACACGGTCTCATTTTCCAGTGAAGGGAAGAGCCAAGAAGGGTTAGGAACAAATGGGAACAGCCCTAGATGCTTCCTTGCACCCCGAGCCATGGCAGGTCATTGCTTCTCCACCTCAGAGCCCTCCATGCACCAACCCAGAGGACCAGGAGGGGCCCCTGTTCCAGCTAATTCCTGGCTAAACAGTAATCCCAAATTGTGGCAGCAAAGCCAGGGCTCAGCCACTCGCTCCTGCTCCAGCTGCTCTGATCTTTGGCCAGTTATCAGCACCTGGATGCTCAGGGAAGAGGGAGGTGATCCAAGGAGGTAACAAAGGAATAAAGTTCTCCTTGTTCCTGTAAGAATGCTGGACAGGCTGCCTGGGCTGGGTCAGGGCACAGCCCAGCTCCTGGGGAGCCTCCTCAGCTGCTGGAGAGCCCAGCCCTGGGGAGCATGGGCTCATCCCATGGGGGGCTGGGCCCCATCCCATAGGAGGGGCTGGCTGCAGTGACACCCCCTCTTGCACTATGAGTATTGCTCAATCTTTTTTTTCCAGCTCATTATACGGAGGAACAGAGTCAAACACAGCAGAGAAAATCTCTTGGCTCTGTATGATCCCAATCCCTCTGAAAGCAGCAGGGTGGCCAAGCACACTCCCCTGTGACCTCTGCTCCTGACACACACAGGGGGATTTTTATCTCCCAGGAGTGACCCAGGCAAAGGCTGCACCTCAAGGTGCCAGCAGCCCCAGAGCTGCTGCTGTGCTCACAGGTGGACAAACCCCACCTCAGAACCTCCCCAGACCCAGGCAAACCTTGCAGGGAGGGGATCTGCTTTCTTAACCCTTGAGAGAAGGAAAGAACAGCACTACCCACTCAGAGGAGCAGTGCCTGGAGGCACAGGACCCCTCACACCTCCAGGAAGGGAGGTCAGTATAGCAGCAGTTTCCCCCAGCCAGACAGGAATCATGGGCTGATGAAGATGAATCAGGTTCTTTTAAGGCTTTAATTCATTTTCTCCTCTGCCCAAGATAAAGGGTCCTCTCCAGGGTCTCCTCTTGATGGTCTCCCCCAGCCACTCCTCCTCCAGCACCATCCCTCACACCAGATCTTCCCTTTTTCTCCCTCCAGCAGGTTTAGGAGAGATAACAGGAGAGCAACTCCTCTCCTCATGTTTTACCCATTCCTGGAATGTATTGCCCCAAAACCCTTCCAGGACATACTGGGGCAGAGTGGTCCTAATGGGAACTCCTCACTCTGATCCAACACCACTGCTCACACCAAATCTCCCACCTCAGGTGTCCCTGGGAGAGAGCAGGGGACGAAGCCAGGCTCCTGCTGCATCCCCCTCTCCCAGATGGAGCCAGGGCTGGGTGAAATCCACATCTCTGGATCCCCCTGGAATGGCAGAGGGGAGGAGAGGCACACCACCCTTCCCGAGGCCGCAGCGAGGTTTTGTGACTCGGGAGGGTTGGCAAATCCCCGGATAAAAGGGAAAATATGTTCATAATAAATAAGACTGAAGTAACACGTTGCGAAATATTTACTCCCTCGGAAAGGCGGCTGTTTGCTTTCAGGGGAGCTGCATCTGATCCTCTGCCAAGCGGGGCTGGGCGCCTGGAAAAGAGACTTTGCTGTGGTCAGCCAGGGCAAACCGGGTGCCCAGAAAGTGCAGGGACTGTGTGTGCACAGGCACACGTGAGCAGGGGGAAGATGGGCACAGTCCCGGGGGTCCCCAGCTCCTGAGAGCCCCACGAATGCTTCTGTGAGCAGAGGCAGCCTGGAGCTGAAACTAGATTTAATGCAGCTAATCAGATGTCAGTGAAGAGACTGAAGGAAGTAGAATAGAGGGGAGAAAAAAGAAAGAGGTGTTGATAAAATACTTGTTAGAAAGAAAATTGGATTAGTGGTACCATTCTGGCCATGAAGTTCTTTGAGCCAGAGAAAAGAAATAATAATCTTGTTCCTTTTTTCCCCCGTCTCTCTGCAGCCCACTGAAGGCCTCACAGCCAAAACATCAGCCCTTCTAATCTTATTTTCTTTTTTCTAGCATGTATTTTATTAACCCCTTTTCTCATTTAACTGCTATGAATAGCTCAGTGGGTAACATCCTTCTTAGAAAGTGAAAACCTCCTTGGAGATGCGGTGCAAGGAGAGAAATGCAGACAAACTTCCAGCTCCTGCACTCAGAAGAAAAGCCCCCTCTGTAATCCCGTCTGGTGAATCCCAACATTGTACCCCAAGGTAACTGCCAGCCCCAGGTCCCCTCTTTGGAGCAGGAACAATCAGGGAATTTATCTGGACACGTCAGCAGATTGCTCCAGCTCTATAAATTCCGTGGACGTGGAGCAGAGATTAGAAAATAAATAAATGTTTCTTGGGAAAGTGTCAGTGTGTGCATCCAGCACCCTAAAGTCAAGTCAGGCAGCTGAATTACCTTTTCACAGCTTCCCTCTAAATAATCTTTCCTTTACAGCTTCTCTTGCCAGCTCTCAGTCACGTACAGTGAAATTCCCAGTATGGACTGGGACGCTCGTGGGAGTGAGCCCAGCACTCCTGTGCCTGGGCTGGGGGCTCTGGGCCAGGCATGTCCTGCTGCTGGCACAGGGGCTCCAGTGGCTTCATCCCACCAGCCCAAAGCAAGGCTGGATTTCTCTCTCACACCCTTGGCAGGATTTTGTGCCCCAGGTAAGACATGGGATGTCTGGAAGCTCAGGACCAGCCTTCCCTCTGCGCAGCAGCAATATCGATGCGGCCAAAAGGGGAGAAAAACCACAATTAAAACATCAAATCCAAGGGAGACAGTCCTGCCCCGAGCTGCTCTAAGTGGGAACAGAGATTTGGCCTCTCCATAAAGAAAATACCAGCCCCAGTGAGCTTGGCTGCTGCCTCCTTCCCTGTGAGCAGCAAACCTTCCTGGGAGAGGAGCGGGACCCAGCCCCGCTCGATATTGGTGTGTTATTTTCCTTGACAGCTGTGGTGCATAGTGGTAAGTGCATGTTTAATTCATTCACAATTTATGGTGTAATGAGAACAATGAATGTGTCTGAGGGAATAATTGCTTCACGGCAGGGATGCTGGAGAGTTCAAGTTGGTTGGCACCTGGACTTTGAATCGGGGCTGGCAGGGATTGGCTCCGGCAGCCCCACAATAGCCCCGATAACAAAGCTGCGGGGATGGGGAGGGGGTTCAAAGTCACCCCGGCCGAGCTGCAGCAGCCTCTCCATGGCAGTGGCTGGATCCCAGCCCCGTTAGGCCCGTCTGGCCCCAGTTACCGGGCACCCAGTGAGGTTTGTGCATGTGGGAGCTGCTTTTCCAACCCGCGTTTACAAGGGAATTCTGCTGTGCTGCAAATCCGTGTCCCCGGAAAACCAGCGCTTCCCCCACCTCCCTCTAGGACCTTTTCACTGCTTGGTCCTGGCTGTGTCGGCCAAACCCTCCTTTTGTTGGGGGTGTGGAGAGGGGGTTGACCCTTTCCAGTGTCCTCAGCAGCCACATGGAGTTTCAGAGGCCTCAGAGGTCAAGAGCATCCATATGGAGGGCCCAGGAGCTCCGTGCGTCTCCCAGCTGTCCCCACGGCAGCTGTGCTTGCAGCCCCCGAACAAAGCTCATTAGGGGGCTCGTTAGGACACTCAGGGGGTGCTCTGAGCTGTCCTGGAGCAGCCCTGGAATCACACCACTCCCAGGAGAAGGCACCACGTTTGGCTCCACGTATGACCAGCTCCCATCCATAGACGGGCAGCAGGGAGACCCTGTTATCCATCATGGGCTCTCTCCCACACCTCTGAGTGGGAAAGATTTTGAGCCAACAACAAAGAGATGCTGACAAATCATCCCTCAAGCCTTTGTCCACGCAGGGGGGTCTGCAGCAAACCCCTCCACAGCTCCCAGCTCTTGACACCCAGCGGAAATGCCAATCTGATTTCTCGAACAGATGTGCCAAAGCACGAGCAACAAATCTTCCATGCCTCAAACCCACCCCAAGGAGATCAACAATCAAAATGGGGCTCCTGGAGCCAGCATCAGCTCTGGGGGGAACAGGCTGTGAGGAGCTGTGAGACTCAGATGCTGTTGTTAATTATTACACCATTATATTGGGGAGCTGTGCTAGAGACCATCAGCACTCGAGCTTTTCCATACATGGACCGTGCAGGATGGAGCTGGGTCCCTGTTCTCCTTCTCCAGATGGGAATGCCACGTGCTGGGGATGGGTTTGCCTTGGACAGCTTTCAGAGATGCTGAGCTGAGAGCTCTGCTACACATTAACTCCCATGCAGGGCTCTACGAGATGTTTTGAACACGTATGTAACACTTGGGACTCAATGGAGGCTGCTTTTAGCTAGGGCAACATCTGGGTACGAGCAGATGTGGGCCAAGCTGGTGAGAAAATCACTGCAAGGGCCTTTCTTTAGGGACTGAAGGCATTTTTCCATGGGGTTAAGTGGTTTAGATGCATAAACTGGAAGGACACCTAATTAAGATTAAAAAGATCAAGGTTTTAGGCTGCTGTGTCCCCTCAAATACATCCCACCTATCTGCTCGATGGAAGCAGCCACAGCTGGGAGTGGAAAACAGAGCTTAGGAGGAGACAGAAACATGAATTTGTAGTCCTGACAGAGAACCTTGTTTTATCCCATCCACTCTGAGGTTAAACACGATGTTCTGTCAAGCCACACACGGAGGAAAACAGGGTTTGGCAGCGGCGCCTCGCTCGCGGAACCGCCTCAAACACGGCACGGCTCGGCGGGCCGAGATTGCATCGAGAGCACAGGCTGCCAGCCCGACTTTCATCTGTGCTCAGGAACGTGCAGGAGGCAGCACTGCTGTAAAAACATCACTCCTCTGTCCCCCCGAAGTGCTCTGCCGTGTCACTGCTTTCCCTGCAGCTGCTTTGCCCTGACACTGCTCTGCCTGGCAGGGAGAATAACAGACCCGAGTGCTTAAAGAGGGACCAACCACGAGTTCACCTCGCCATGGGCAAGAAAAGGTTAAACCCAGAGGTGACCGCAGATGCAAAATGTGAATTTGACTGGGGTTCACACCTTCTCCCCCTCCCGGAGCTCAGCTGTGAGCTGAGCCCCCCCAAGTCCCATCCCCCCAGGAGATGAATCCCCTCTCACCCCCACCCCAATCTCCAGCACAGCCCAGATGACAGGTCAGGATACAAATAAACCCACCCGTAATTGCACATCGTTAATTACCGAGGGTGTTTGGGCTTCTTGGAGAACATTAGGTTGTGAAGACGCTCCATCCAAGAGCCCTTGGGGCATTCAAACGAAGGCAAAGCATCAATCCCCAGGCGCTGTTTTGAGAACGCAGCTTCAGGTGCGCCGTGCGGGGCGGGAAGGCTTCCCCCGCTGCCCGCCCGCAAAGCCCCCGGGCCGGCGGCACGCAAGGGCAAAGGCTGTGACCTCGGGGTACAACATCTGCAGGAGCCTCCCGGGACCCCCGGCACTGCTCCGAGGGTGATTCCAGCAAGGCTTGGACCGCAGGCACTCACGGAGGTGTTTCCTCCGCTGCGTTTTCCCTGCTGTTCTCCCAAGCCCAACCTTTTGTGCCCAAGCAGGGCAGCTCTGAGTCTGCCCCTTCACAAAACTGGTTTCCACCAGCCTGGGAACAATTAGGAGAAGAACCAACTTAGGGAGAAACTTATCTTAAAAAAAAATTGTGACTGATAACTGCAGCCTCTGGAAATATTTTTAGCTATGCCGACCTATGTATAATATATAACTGTGCCTTTATAATGATGGAACAGTATTGCAGGTGAGGTGTGCAAAGAGGGAGTGAACACAGTAAAACGTGACATCAAAAAGTAATAATCACAAATTAAAAAAAGAAGGTAATTAATAACACCAAATTCAGGGGAGGAATTTCTGATCACAGTCAGGAACAATGTGAAAGAGGATTTAGTAATATTTGGGTAATAGTTCTTTTTCTAATAGAGATGATCTTTTTCAGCCAAACCCACTGGATTTGAAGCAGAAAATTAATTCAGGGAAGTTTGAAGAACAGTGTCCCTAGGCCACTTCCAAGTCCCTTTTAGTCTTCAGATCTCTAAACAGAAGTTTCTAAGCATCCATGCAGCTATTTCACAGCTTTGCACTCATATGGGTACATGTACATTTACTTGGAAATGGCCGTTATATGAAAAAAAAGAAAAATAAAGATCCAGAGAGATTTGCTCACACCAGTGAGAGTTCCTGGGAGTTGCAGAAATTTAAAAGTATTATTTCAGTTTACACTAGGCATTTCTCACTCTCTTGCTCACAGCCCTGTACCTAACACTGACCATGCTCCTGAAAACAACCCCGTGGGCCAAACCCAGCACAGAGGGACCACCAAGCACTTCCCATCCCATTCTCCTGCAGGATTACCACAACAGCATCTATTTTCCACAGTGACACCAAGAAACCACATTGATATTAGGAAGCTCAAGCCCAGCAAAGCCCTGCTCTTCCTCTGTGAGGACCAAAGTGCAGGAGGGAGGGCTCCCCGAGGGCTCACCTGCCTCCAGGTGCTGACACCCTGAGGGGACCCTGCTGAGGTGGCACCACACCAAGTGACCCACGGGCTGGATCCTGCACAAGGCTCAGCAGCACAGGCCAGCTGAGCACAGTCACAGCAGCTCCTGAGAGCAAAGCTCCTGCACCTATCCTAAAATATGGGTTTGCACTGCCTGGAGAGAAAGGATCAGCCCCCACTAGGAAGAAATGGAAAGGAAATCATTTACAGCCCTTCCTGGATCCACCAGAGAGGTTAAATATGCTGATTCCACCAGCATACCCCAATGAAACACCCAAAACCAAGCCCACTCCACACAGAAAGCTGCTCCTACCCCACCAGCTTAGCAGGGGTAAGCATATCAGCCATCCTTTGTGGAACAGATGTTTGCACCAGCCTTTCTACAGTCTCCCAACAGCAAAGCTGGAGCTGCTGACACCAAGGGTTGGACAGGCAGCTCACAGGCTGCTGAAGGACTTTTCAGGCAGGAAGATGGTGGAGATACAGTTGGACCCAATGATCTTAAAGCTCTTCTCCAACCTAAATGATTCTGTTTGTACAGCAGTGCTGTTTAGAGAAGGAAGCTTCAAGGGAGACATTTGGGAGCATGAACAAGCTCAGGTATGATCTGCACTAAAGGCAGGAGTCAACCACCCATCCTGGCTGTGGGGCTGAAACCCCAGAAGGTTCCTATTTATCAGCACATCCAAGGGTGGGGATAGGCCTGACCTGAAGTGCAGGCTCAAGGTTAAGTGTTTGCAGATGGGCTTTATTGAATTAGGCCAATTCAGGTTCAGGTGGGAAGTGTCCCTCTGGGATGTGGCTGGTTTGTCCTGCAGCTTTTTGTCCATGATCTCTGGTGCTGGGGCAGGGTATGGGGTGGGAGCTGGACCCTGGTGCAGGTGCCTGGTTCCATTTTACCATGCCCAGTATTTCTGTTTCAAACTGCAGCAAAGCAGCCCAGTGGTGCAGGAAGAAGCACACCAAAGGTCTGAACAAAGGCACTGGAGCAGCACAGGGCCACCAACCTGTGCTGGAGCAAACCTCAGGGTGTGGGGGTGCTCCCAGGATCTCCTGAGCAGAGCAGCAGAGTTCTCATTCAGAGTTTTCACTGCAGATTCAGATCTACACTGAAATTAGTCAGTGACCTCATCCAACAAGGATGAACAAACAAGAAGATGACAAGCAAGTGTTGCTAAGTCTCAGAAGATGTAACACCATTCCTGAGCTCAATTAAACACAGCCTTGCAAACATCCAGGCTCTGGCTGATCATGAAATCCATATGGGGTCATTTGCCTTCTTAGGTCTGTTTTTCCACCACCCTCAGATGCTCAGTGAGAGTCTGACTGTATGAAAACTGACTCTATGAAATTTAGGTGAGAGATTTAGATGGGCTCTGAATTTAAAGGAATCAGACTGAGAAATCCCTTTCTAAAAACACTTGCTCTGGGAGAAGTGTTCAGCTGTGGTCCTGAGACAGAGTGCCACATCTTCAGTGCATGTGACACACCTGAGCCATCTAAATCTCATTGCACAAGTCCTGCACCCTCCAGCACCCCTCAGCAAAGAGCCAAGGCTGGTCTTACATCCTTGATTTCAGCCTAGGATCACTTCCACCAACAGATTTCTTATGGATTCTAGGGCTAGAGTATTAATGAATTCCTTGAATCCTTTCTTTGGGCAAAACTGGACAAAGTTAACTTCAGTGTAAGCTCGAGACAAGAGAATTAGGACTCACAACCTTCTTTTGAAAAGATAGTCAGCTCTTCCTGGTATTAAACTTTGATATGAGGTTTCAGTGGGAGAAGAACAAGATTCCTGAAGTATAAATCTGTTGAATAGATTTTATAAAGGTGGAAGTATTGTTACAACTTCACTGCCCAGCTGAGATAAAGGTGTTCCTGTACTTTGCTC
Organism: Promerops cafer; assembly: GCA_013398275.1. Lineage (NCBI taxonomy): Eukaryota > Metazoa > Chordata > Aves > Passeriformes > Nectariniidae > Promerops > Promerops cafer. Next base: position 289,100 of record VZSE01015338.1, read on the forward strand.
ATTCTACCAACACACATTTCCTCATTTTCAGCCCTGAGTCTGAATCATGTGTTGCCATATTTAAAGCCCATCTGATTCCCACTAAGCTGTATGTCCATGGAGCATTTGAAACAAACAGGCTTTTGGGACCCAGCTCTGCAGATAAAATTGCTTTAGAGAGCTGCCCAAAGGAGGTCTCAGCTCTAAATCCTCCTCGTGTGAAGGTGAGCTCTGTGTCCACCTTCCCAAGAGTCTGCTGAAAATACTGGACATATCTGGGTTGAAAGGAAAATCAAGGTTTCCTATTAGAAGATGGAGCATTACCAGGAAAGAAAACATCTCTTCTCCCAAGGATGCCTGAAAGGAAGCAAAGCTCTTACGACCTGTAGCCATAAATTCATGGGATGAACTATCCCACAGTTCATGGGATAAAGGGATGAAGAGAGATTGGGGATGGCAGAACGAGGGCAGGACACAGTCTCCACTCTTTTTGTTCCCTGGTTCTCAGTCAGTGAAGGAGAGACCAACTGTGGCAGCAAATGGTAAATAAATGATATTTTATCCAGGGGTTTGCCTTATTGACATTATGACAAATGCCAGGTAACACTACAGAGCTGCTCAATCACTGTAGGTGCTGCAAACTGCTCCCACATGCAGCACTGCCTCCTTCTCTCACACAAGACACGTTTTTGCAGGATCAGACCCTCATTCAGTTCTTTCAATGCTTTTTCACTTTTTTTTCCAATTTAGAGAGGAAAAGTTTTATTTAATTATCCTTTTTTGTGTGTGTGTGTGGTTTGAATTGGCCAACTGCCTATCTTCCCCTGGCTTTATCAAAGAAGCCACCAGTACCAGAGCACATCTAATTTTAAGAGGGCTTTAGTAGGCAGACTTAAAATTGATCATGCATTTTAGTTTCAGTAACTTGCAATTTCTGCACGCTTTGATAGCACACTTTAAAGAACAAGTCTTTAATGACAAAGGCTTAAAGGAAATGACCTTTCTGAAGAAAATATCAAAGCTTGGAAAAGATAGCTCCTTGGAAAAAAAAAGGCTGAATTAAAATGACCCTGTGTTCTGAAACTTCTTCATACAAAATCTGATGTCTTACTTTTCCTTTGTACCCTCCAAATGGGACCAAAGTATAATTTAGCAGTGTGGTGCCTCCAGTCCATTCTTTGATTTGGGGAGGACTTGCAGTGCATTAAGAGAATGTAAAAAAATCAGATCCTATAGAGATCCTCTATCAAGACCTCTCGGCATCAGGATCGAAGCTGTGTGTGTTTTCCAGAAAATTCAATAAATATTTTCTTCTAATCACTATAAAATATTTTTTTTTTCTGTGCAGCAAAATCATTTCTCAGTTTGAAACCACCACAGTCAGGAGAGATTTGGGCAAGCACCAGGAGTACCTGCTGTCCCAGCACAATTAAAGCTCTGTTGCAGACACAAGTAGAAGGAGGGACCTTGTATCCCTTTTCTTCCAGCTGGGCCAAAAAGGAGCATTTTTGTTCCATGTAACACAAGAACTGTGAGTGGCACTGAAATAAAGTGTCACCCTGATAAGGGTCACCTCCCTTGGTACTGGTGAAAAATGTTACAGTGACTTTTTGAGGGGGTTTTATAGAGGGTGAAACAACCTCCTCTCACGGAGCAAAATCGGTGAATTAAATAAATACAAAATAGAAACAAGGTTGTAACCACACTGAAGCTGGTTTGGCCAGAGCTTGTTTAGGGACAACGAAGCCAACTCCTGGCAGCTGGCAATTCCTTACCAAGTGGGGGAAAGAGAGGCAGAGAGCAAGAAATAACTATGGAAATCTTTCTAATCCTTCAGTTTGGACTCTAATTCTTACTTGTTACAAAAATGATCAGAGCAATGTTAACAACTACAAGAGAATTCCACCCAAGCTTACATTTAAGTTCTTACAGGGGTCATAAGCAGCTTCAAAGTGGTCCTCAAGCTGTAGTTGATGCTGGAGAGAGTTTCACAAGAGTTTTGAAACCCCCTGATTGACCAACATCTACTTTTATCAAACTGCTTTATGACCATCAGTGACATCAGCAATCCAATTCCACCCAAGAGAAGAAAATTCAGGAATTCAAGTAGTGAGAAGAGTGTCCACGTGTTTCTTTATGGATGTTCACCCTTTCCTGCTGTCAAAAGCACTAAACCCACACAGATTTAAGAGAAAAACACAAGCAGAGAAGCAGAATCGAAGATGCCTAATTTCCCTCAGGCAAGAGAGGAGTTGTCACTGTCCCCACCTCTGCCATTTGGACATGGGGCCATGCCCAGTGGGTACATCCCAGTGCCCACAGCCTGTTCCTCCTGCAGAGCCCAGCCACAGCTGCCCTGCACCTTTCGGGGTAAAAACATTTTACTGCCCACAATTAGCTCAGTGCATCCCAACAGCTCCTGCTCCTCCATCTCCCCGTTCCCCCAGGCCAGGCTTTGTGGCACCTCCTCCTTTATCAGAGGAGCCTTATCTGTAATTAGAAGAATCACTCGTTGATTCAAGGAAGGTGGAAAACCTGCCCAGGCCCTGACTGGGCTGACAACCAGCAAAGCAGCCAGGGCCGGAGCCGGGGTTCGGCAGGGAGCGCTGCCAGGAGGAGGGGTGGATGGAGCCAGCCTGCCAAAGCCTCTCCTCCTTGATCCTGGTGCCAGGAGCAGATAAGAGCCTGGCTGGTGAGCTGGGACTTGGCGGCACGGCCGCCTCCACCACGGCACTCAAGGGAGCGGGAGCCTCCAAATTCCGCCCAGGCTGCGCCACGGGAGTGACACCGTGGTGAGGCAGGAGAGGTGGCCATCCCCACCAGCAGGTCTCTCTGGTGCTGCCAGGGCCACAGCTGGACTCAGAACAGGAATTTCTGGCCCCTTCTCAAGCACTGTGCCTTGATCCCAACACCACTGTCAGGATGGTACCCAGGAAAAACAAAGCCATTCCCGTGCTCGGCAGATCTAAATGCACATTACAAACGTCCAATTTCATTCCAAATGTTCGGCCACCGAGATACCAGCACTGTCCCGTGGCTGGCAGGCAGCCCTGAGGGCTGACCAGGTCCTTCAGCTTCCCACTGCCCCTCAAACCCCATCCCAGAAAACCCTCTGGAATCTGCTCCGACTTCCCGGGATCGTCGCGGAGAGCCGGCACGCGCCCGCGTGGCACCAAGGCCAAATCCCTCACGACTCTTCCAACAACACCCATGGCTGCTACCAGCCCACGAGGAAGGAATTCCCTGTGCCTGGAGTACCCAACCCCACCAACAGCCAGAGCTGCCTGCAGTGCCACCATGGTGCTCTTACCCTTGTGCCAAACAATCCCTTGAAACACAGCACACATTCCCGCTTTACAAAGCCACACAAAACTCCCCTGGCTACTGAGGTGAGTGAGATGCTCGAGCAGGACAATAATGTCAAAACAAAAAGATAAGAAAATAATAATATTTTAATATTATGTAAACACATGGACACAGAACAATGTCAAAATATGTTAAAATATCTTGGACAATAATAATAATAATAATAGAAAATGGGGTTTTCTTCATGTTTAAAAGTGAAAAAAAATGGTATTGGGAAGGAGTAACAAAAATATTAGTAGAGCAAAGTCTACTTGCTCGGTAAGCAAGCTCAATGTGGCGTCAAACCGTGTATCAAAAGCATAAATCTGTAATAAAATAATGATAAAAAAATAATGGAAGGAAGATACAACAAAATCCATGCTGGCATGAGCTATGAATATGTTTTCATGAAGTTCATTTTTTTTTGTGCTAACAAAAGAACCACTAATCTTTGCATTATAATTTACAAGAGCCAAATCTTCAAACCTATTCAAAGCAGTCCATTTGGCAATCACGGAGATCCCACCGATCCATCAGTTTACCTGAAAAGGAAGAGATTTTTGTCAGTAATACCTCATGATTTTTATTATAAAAACACAACAGGCTGAAAGCAGGGTTAGGTCCAGTGGGCAGCAGGTCTGGAGCTTTCTATTTATTTAGCAAAGTTACCTATGCTGGACTTATTACCAAGGATCTATGACATTTGCAGTTTCCAGTTAGCTTTAGCTAATTCCTGTTAACAAATAATTTAGTATTAATATTTTCACCAACTCTCATGCTGCTAACCTTCTCCCAGTTGCTGAAATGTCTCACAAATGCTGACACTATTTTTACGAGCACACATTCTTAGCTGCAGAAACCCTCATGTGAGATATGAAACACCATCAATGTCTATAAATACAGTGAAGATGGAGTGGCTTTCCTAGGAAGTTTCCTTGTACTCACCTCTCCATGTGAATCACTTACTCTAAAGGCACAGCCAGGCTTTTTATGGCTGCAGCACTTGCCATAATTTATACTGGAGGGTGTAAACGTCTCAAAAAAAAGCTCAGGCTCGTGGAGATCCGGTCCTTTGAAGATGTGATCTGTAATATTCTGCCTTGCATCACTGTTTTCTATCTCCAAAGGAGGTGGCAGCACCGCAGAGCCGCAGCTGTGCAGGAGCCGCCGCCTCATCCCCGACGTGCAGGCAAAGCCCAGACTTGCAAAGCACCTGCAGCTGCTCTAATCTTGCCCTAGCAGTACTGACTAAGCACTGGGGAAAACTTCTCAGATGCTTGTTTACTGAAAATAAGGAGCTTTTAAAACTGCACCCATGTTGGAGGGTTTGAATTAAGTCGTAAAACTTCAAGAACTGGGACCCACGGGTGTGAAATGGTACAAGTTGATCAAAGGTAATCCCGTACTTTTTGGCGTGGTTGGCGTTCAGGTCTTCCTGGAGGAGTCTTTTCTGCAGAAAACTTACCTGTAAAATACATCCCACATGAAAACAGCGTACAAAATTCCAATTAATATATTTGCACTCATTTCATAAAAGGAATTTTTCTGGTCTCTCCTGCCTAAATAAAATGCAGTAACACTTTTGCTGTGTAGAAGAATTAATATTTAATAGAAGGCTGTTCTCTTGGCTTTCCTGGCTCTGCTCTGGCTGTGCACTCTCTACTCCTTCAGGAACAGAGTCAAACCAGTTGTTAAACCCAGCTGGTGGCACCACCTGGGTTGTGCAAGGGCTTGGGAGCTCCCGTTCTCCTGGCAGCTCCCATGGGATTCCTGTGCTCTGATCCCTGCACTTTTGCTCTTGTGATGAAGGTACTCACCTGTTCCCCAAGTGAATGAGAATCAATGCTTATTAACACACTGCATCCCCCGTTGGCCATCTCACCAGGAGCAGACAATCAGGCAGCAGATCCTTTATATTTAGCAACACGTTTAGAAAACTTCACCCAGGCCTGTAGTATTTTCATTTTCTGCTGTTTATTTTTATCCCCGCGCAGTGCTTTTACCCAGCCTAACCTCTTCATCCTCCTCCAACAATAAATAATCCTGACAGGTGCAGGGATTCCAGTGCCCTTCTTGTCTGATGTTTTCAAACAGGAATTTCAACAATTTTCAAAGAGCAGGACACCTGTGCTTCAGAGAGAGCCCAGCTCCCCGAGCGGTCTCCGACGCCAGCGCGTGTGGGAGCGCAGCCAGCAGCGATGGATTTCTGGGAGAGCACCCAGGTTTTCATGTGTGGAGTCACTCCTACTCCTTTGAAATGCTGCTGCTGCTGCTGCTGCTTACAGAAGCTCTGCAGGTGGATATCAGATTCTACTTCTTAATTTTTTTAACTCGTTAAAAGGTGTGGTGTTCTTGTATTAACTCAGAGTGATGCTTCCCACCAGGCAGGGCTGAGAGTCCTTTTAGGAGTCTTTAAAAATAGCTTTTTACTGTCAACTGGAAATAGATCTCCCCAACAGACCCTTAACTCTTTATTTCCCACAACAATTTAAATGAGGAAGAGCATCACTTCCATTAGGGATCCCTTGAGGTGGAAGCAGAATGTTTACAACCAGAGTGTTGAAGTTGTGTCACTCCTTGCACATAGAAATGTTGAGTTTCCACTGTCAAAATTTCCTACTTCCAGTGAAGGTGGCCTCTGCCAGGGGAAGTGTCTCATGCAGAGCAAAATATGCTCAGGAATAACTCTTGTGCATTGCAAAGAGGGAAAAAAGGGGAAAAAAACCCCAAATACATGAAATTACCAATCATCTCCATAGAGAAGGCTGTGTAAGAAAGAGAAATGAGATGCTGTAGATCAATAATTTCTTGAAAAATGGTCCTGAAATTTGGCATAAGGATGTGATGATGATGTGCCTAAACTTGTACTCCGTGTCCTTGGGTTTCTGCTCTTGGCAGAGCCCAGGGCAGCTCTGAGCTACCAGCTTGGCACTGTCCTTGTCCCAGTTCTTCCCTTCAGCCAGGACCGACCCCAGACCCCAGACCCCAGACCCCAGACCCCAGA
>VZSE01015338.1:295644-342286 GCA_013398275.1 Promerops cafer
AGATCCCAGACCCCAGATCCCAGATCCCAGATCCCAGACCCCAGATCCCAGACCCCAGACCCCAGACCCCAGATCCCAGTCCTTCCCAGATCAGTTACTTGCACAGTCCTGCAGAGCCTGGTGGCATTTTCCTTGGATTCCCATTATTCCCCAGCTATGATCACCCTTCTTTATGGCTATTTATCCTTCCCCACTAGAGTTCAGGCAATGATGACATTTTGTTTCCTTCCAGCTCCCAATACTCTGAATAGAAAAGCCCCAAATAACTTCTGTGGGGCCCATGTGTGAGAAACACACCCAATTAATCAGCAGTTCCCTATTTCCAATGACATTTGGATATTCCTATTAGGAAATTTAATAGTCTAGTTCATAGAAATCACATTAATGATTCTGCATTAATCTAGAAGAACTGGGGGTTAGCAATATTAAAGACAAAACATTACAGAGCCTCTTTATATAGGAAGATGTAAAAATATCACAATGATCATTTAGACAAATATATTTAAAAAATATCCAATTTGCTTTATTACATAGGCTGGAAAGAAAATAAAATTATTTCTAATCCTCTTCTTTGCCCTTTATAGGCAGCCTTTAAATGATTCCTTCAGGAGAAACAGTGTAAGGAAGATGAAAGATAACTGTGAGCTGTATCTGAAAGGCTGAGGAAAATGCCCTAATACTGAAAAAAGCACAGCTTTTCCTGGAAGAAAAGTCTGGGACCAAAAACTACAATATGGTAGCTCTCAAACTGGAGGAGAAAAGTTTTGTGAAATATGACACTGAGTGAGAAGCATGTGAGTGCTGTCATAATTTGGTCTTGACACTTATTCAGTATTTTTGCCAAATTTCAGATGGTCATAACCTCCTGTCTAGAAGAGATGGCTTTTATCCAGCCTAAAATGCTGAAGAATAAGAATTTACCTGAGATCTTAAAGATGAAATGGTGTCTTCATATTCCTTTTTGGCAGATGCTGGCATCAGCCCTTTGAGTATTTTTTCATATTGTTCTCGTATAGTAATCAACTGTAACAGAACAAAGAGAAATTTATATAGAGATGGCTGCTCTTAGATGCTGTAAATTTTTTTTTGCTTCTTTTGCACAAATTGAAGGTCAAATAAACACAGAATTAATTGTGCTATCAAAAGGGAGAGGGAAGGAGAGAGAAGAAAGATCAGCAAAGACCTGTAAAGAACAAAAGAATTAAAAGAGACAAAGAAAGGCAAAAGAAAATATAAGAATAAAAATATATATATGGAGAGGAAAAAAATGAGAAAAGAACATGGTTTGAAGAAGCAATAATCATTCTTAAATCAATCTGAACTGAGCATTTATACAGACACACCTTGCAAATTGACAGTCAGAAGTTTTCTATTTGTCTTTGGTGGGATCTGAACCAGGTCAGTGGGGTGACATTTGTCCCTTGCTCCCTTAGACAAGGTGAGTTACTGCTCTCCAAGATACATTTTACAAAATTTCTCAACTTCTAGGTGCTTTTGTGGACCTTTTATTATTATCCTCCACCCTGCAACTATATTTCATTGCACTTTGTGTCTTCCTCAGCTTCATGGAGACTACAGAACTTCCAATGAGTAGATTTGAGCATCCTAGACCCCAAAACGAGGAGGTTCGAATAGGGGGAAATTTTCATCTGCAACTTTATTTAACAGATGCTGAGTAAACAGGAGTTACAGAGCAGAGTTACATGAAGAGGGATCAGATGGAAGAGTTGTGCTTCTTATCTCTCCAGAATGGTTGGATTTGATGAGTTTTGACGCAGGGTAATTTGGGGAGTGTGGTTCAGGTCAGCCCATCACGTTCCTACTTGGCTGAATCAGAGCCTCACATCTGTACTTAACTCCCAATAGGATTAACTGCTTAATTCACATTAAGCAAGGACTTTGGTGTTTTTCTGGATTAGCAGCCGAATATGTAAATAAAGGATCAAAGAGCTTCGATATCAGATTAACTCATAAAATATCTTGAAACTTCCAAGTGGAATCCTTTTTTTCCCCCCCACAACACCATTTGGTGCTGGTTTTTCATTCCCAAATGGCTGAAATCCACCAGTGCAACCACAGATCCCACCCCCAGCCTCGCACCTGAAGAAGCCACGAGTTCCAAATCCCAGCTCCCAGAGCCCCCAGAGCTTCCACACGTGAGAACCCGAGGCAGAGTTGGCCCCTGGAGCCTCCCATGGGAAAAGCAGCTCGCGCCAGAATCTGCATTATGCAGCGTGCAATTATCAATACAAAAGGAATAAAACAATCTGATGAAACGTTAGGAAAATTCTCCCTCTGAGTCACCCCGACAGGCAGGAGGAATTGCCAGATCTCTATGCAAATGGGCAATTAGAGGCTTTCCTTGGGAACTGCAAGGAAGTGATGCCACTATGCAAATCTGAAGGGGGGGAAAAAAAAAAAAGAGGTGAGACAGGAAACCTCGTTTGAACTCGGCTTGTGTATAAGCCTGCGATCAAAATTTATGTTTTTGAGAGCTACACCAATAAATTCATGCTACTATTTCTATCAAGGCTTCCAAAGTTATGCACAAGTGGTCTGCCAGGATAAATATTTTCTGAGCCAACAGCTCATTTGGGTGGGGACCTTGATAGAGCAGAAACATATATTTCAGTTGATTCAACATGTTCCATTTATTCTTGGTGAGACGAGACCAGAAGCAGGCAGCCAGAGCAGCAAAATGCTTTTATTTCCTAAATTTTGATTAATAACGATCTATTTAATGCGTAAGAGGATCTGGATGATCACCTGGCCAATATGCAGACGTAACAGAAGTTTTAATACAGCTCTGTGAGGGAAATAGTAATTTTTAGTAATTTTCTAATTGTGCAAGAGTTTTCTTGCAACCAGGTCGTTGGTTTTAACAGTTTAATCAGCAGCTGTCCTCTAAGTAAGTGCTTTCACAATGCTGGGAACGTTTGTTATTAACTTTGCAGAGCAGCAGAGGATCATTCCCTTTTGACAAAGGTGTTTCTCAGAAAGCCAGGAAGAAATATTGTATTGTGCTTTGAAGTATGGAGATATCTTACAGACAGGGTCAGCTGAGAATGGAGAGAGAAAATGAGAAACAAGCCCTGGTAGCTGCAGTTTGCCTTGGGACTGATCCCTTACTTGTCTCAGAGACAAGACATGCACTTTTTTTTTTTGCAGTGAAACCTGTTCTTTTGGATACAATTCCAATTTGTTTGAGCAGACAAAACATGCTAATTTCAGCTCTGCTCACTGGTAATTGCATCACAATAAGATGAAAATAAGTGCCCAGCTGCTTCCTGCCGTGTTATGGTAAACAACCTGCTGGTATTTTTGGCTGAAGTCACTATCAAGGTTTATTGACCCAAGAGATTAAAATAGTGCATGGCAAAAGTCTAAATCACTTCTCACAACTGAAAAATAACATCCAGTGGGCTAATGGGTACTCATTTTAATGGCAGAAGGTTTTTATTTTTTAACACTTATTTTTCACCAATGAAAGCTATGTCTGCAGGGATAAGTTTTTTTGTGCCTTAAAGGCTTTTTTGTTCTTTTATAGCCTCAAGCCGCCTCCCTAGGATCCACAAATACTGTCTCTCCTCTTGCACTCTTGAGGGATGTTTAAAATTGCAATTCTTCAACCCTCAGGAGGGCTTTAGTAAGCTGGATGAGGATGGTTCTATTTCATTTACTTGTGTTCATTTTTCTTCAGTCCTGAGAAAGCTTTTTTTTTGAAAATTCATTTTGGTGAGCTGATTTAATCCATGAACCCCCAGGAAGGTTTTATAGCTTTTAATATTAAGCTGCCACACTGGTCTTTGTTTATTCAGGTTGGTGGCTAATATATGAGGTTTGGAGTTGGACCATCAATCATCTTTGGTGTCAGCAGAAAGCTGAAGTTGCCACACGTAGCTCATGTGTGCTTGGTCACCTGGTAAATCAGTAAAAAAAGAGATAAATAGTGACACAATTATATAAAGTGATGCAAAAAGCAGGGGACTTGGAATTTCACAGACTACGCTGAAATTGTGTCGGGCACTGACCATTCTCACAGAGAGAAAAGTTGGGTTTGATGCCCAGAAGAGAAATATCCAAACCTGAGCTTGCCAAACCAACCAATCCAGTGCTTATCAGCAGAATCACAGAATTGTTTAGGTTGGAAAAAGCCTTTAAAAGATCAAGTCCAGCCATGAACCAGCACTGCCAGGTCCCTCAGCACCACGTGCACACACCTCTGCAATCCCTCCAGGGATGGTGGCAGCCACTTCCCTGGGCTCTGCTGCAAAATCAGCTTCAATTTTACTACTCCCCAGAGTCTTCTGGCACAGCTCAGTTCTGCAGCCACTCATCTTCTCAACAAACCTCAGAGGGATGTTTGGGGGCTGGATCAGGAGCAGCTGGGAGCACAGGAACGTGCTCCATTGGCTCCTCGCTGTGCTCCAGTGTCTCTCCTTCCTTTCTGAAAGAAACAACCCAAGCACATCCAGGAGAAATGCAGCATCTTCAAGGTGACCAGATGAATTTCAGCCATGTGCTACCACCAGCCTGCAAAGCACAGGGTGTTCTGTGTCTCTTCCATGCCTTCCACCAGATCCTGCTCAGGTTCTGAACAGCCAGCTCTTCCCTCCTTACATCCCACGGCTGAGTTCATCCCTGGTGCAAAATACCCATATCATAAAAAAACCAAAAAATCCAAAATTCAAAAACCCCAAACAAATATAATCTTCTCCAGACCTTCCAGCTGTAAATGACTTTATCTGAACCAGGGGAGCATAAGGAAACTGCAAAAGAAACTCTGAAGTAAATGAAGGGACCACAGAAAGTTGTTCTTTAAAAAAAAAATCTTGTCTTGAAGGTCATTAAGTTAATTTTGTGTTTATGTCAGATAAGAATCAAAAGATAGTTGCCTTAACCAGGGCGTTGTGGCTTTTTCAGTATCTTAATTTCTGCTTGTCTATAATATTTATGCAGGATAATGTGTGCCAGGGAATACTAGGATAGTGACCAAAAGGCATAATTAGGATCTTTGAGTTGTTATCAAATTTTCTCCATGTTTCAGGGTGAATAAGACGAGAAAAGTTATTTCCTGTCTCTCCTAAATCAACAGTTGTGTGCTAAAATGCTCTTTAAGAGTAAAAACCTCTTTAAAAAGGTTATGGATCTGTTCTGCAACATCTCTGAATGAAGACAGGAAAGATCTGCTGCAATAAATCTGAAGACAGGTGAGGGTTCCAAAAAGGTAAAAATAACCCCCTCAGCCTTAGGGAGATCATTTAATCTCAGAATAAAGCCTCCTCCTTCTAAATGAAGGTGGTGGTAGTAGTAGTAGTAGTGGTAGTAGTAGTAGTAGTAGTAGTAGTAGTAGTAGTAGTAGTAGTAGTAATAATAATAATAATAATAATAATAATAATAATAATAATAATAATAATAATATTGCATAAGTCAGCTTCATTCAGGTGAAGACTGCTGAAGGAACTTTCTGAAAGCACTGTGAAAGGGCAAGTGAAGGACAAAATATTACAATGCCATCCCAATTAAAAAAAACCTAATCAACAGAAAAAACCAACCAGAAGAACCCACCAAAAAATAAAAACCAAAATGCAAGCAAAAAACCAAACCAACATGCAAAGAATGATCAATCCCTTGTTGTTTGTGTCCTCCCTAATTGCAGGGACTCCTCCTTTGCTTCTCAGCACTGCTGAAGTCTAAGTGAGCACAGCTCCACTCCTACAAAACCTCTGAGTCCAGATGTGCCCCTTCCTCCCTCAGCTGGCCTGGGGGATGCTGAGCAACATCCCCAGTCCAGGAACAAACCAACCAAAATTGGCAATTTCCTTAAATTTCAGATCCCTCCGGCCTCTGTTGTAAGAGAACATTTAACTGGAGCTTGAAATCTTCTGAAATGATTTTTCCTAATGAAGAATCCAATGATGTATCAATTGTTCCAGTGAAGATCAAAGCCTGCACATTTGTCTTTTCAGAAATCACCAAACGCGAATATCCGCCGCTTTCGAGTCTGGTTTCAGGCAGGGAATTTTGACTCTCACTGTGCAAGGGCCGTTGAAATATGGTTCTCCCAGATTTAGAGGAACAGTGTGCAACTCGATACAAATGTTCTCGAGTTCTTAAGAAAAGTAATGAATGCCATAAATCCCACGGATTTGGCTCAGCTGAAAACAGCGACCGGGCGAGATCAGCTGAGCAAGTTGTTTTGTCAAGTGAGCACCATGTTGTTCTCCACTGAGAAAATCCTGCTGGAGCACCTCCCCTGTCCTGACAGTTCCAATAAAAGATAAATTGGTGGCATAGCCGTCCCCTTTGTGTGTCTGTCTGTAGCCAGTAAACCATCCAGCATCCAAGACATTTTTGCCTTGTTGTTTTACTGACCCACAGGGACCTCCAGCCCTGCCGAGCTCCTCGCTGGGCACTGAGTTTGCTGGTCCAGGTCATTTTTTTTCTGTTCCCAACCTGCATCCCAGTGGCCTTATTACTTCGGTGGCTTGTGTTTCCATCTTTCTTTTCTTGAACAAGATCTCCCACCTGGAAAATCCTCTGATTGTAGTTAAGCAATCGGAGTCCATATAATTCATAGCTGCAAAAGAAGCTTTCTGAAAGAAACCCACCAGCGGGCTGCATATGGCAAGAACAGCATTCCTGGGACTACACGACTTGGAGAGGAATAAAAGCTCTCACTGTCAACACCATGGAACAACCAGGAATGTTGTGGCTAGAAAATTCTCTCAGCCTCCTCCTCTCCAGGGCTCTGCTATTGTTCCAGCTGGGATTTGGAGGATCCCGGACTTATTTTCTTCTCCTTCCAGATGACTCATGGCAGATGCCATCTTTGTTCCCCCAGCACTCTTCCCCTCAGCTCCTGTCACTGCCATCCCTTCGCTGGCCCAGAAGGCTGGCATTGCAGCAGGAGGGCTGTCCCCTCCACGGGGTGAGGGGGACATGGGGGGAGACCCCACTGACACCCCCTGATCCAGAGGAACCAGACCCAAACCAACCCAGCTGCTCCCCAGTGCTGCTAGGCCAAAGCTGAGAGCACAGAATCACAGAATATTCTGGGCTGGAAGGGACTCACAAGGATCATCAGGTCCAACACATGGGGTTAATTTCTACCTCTGGCTGTTCCTTATGCACTATCACGATAATTAAGTCTGAAATGAAGCTCTGAGCATCTCTGACACCACTGCTGGAACACACTGATGTGTTTCAGTTTTACATTCCAGCACGTGTCACCTTCCACACAATCCCTCCCATCCGGGGTGGCTCAGCAGGGAGAGGTTCCAGTGCCTGATTCAGGAGGTGCCAAGTGCTCCCCAAGGCCGGCGAGGGCTGACAAAGCTCAGCAGCAGCAGGATCAGGGTCTGGATTTCCACACCCACCCTGTGAACAAGCAAAGCTCTGTAGGTAACAATCAGAAGCTACTTTTAAGACCACCATTTCCAAGAACAAAAACCCAACCAGTGTCTCAGCTGGAAAAGCAGCTGCCAGGCTGGCAGAGCCTCAGGGCTGGGAAGGAAGGGCAGTGCAGGAGAACACGGCAGCACTGCCGGGATGGAATTCCCGTGGATGGCATTTGGTGCTGGCCAAACTGACAAGAAGACACTTCCTCAGAGTTCACATGAAGGTAAAGATCACCATAAAGTTGGTCCTTCCCAGTCCTTTTTAGCTCCATCTCCTAGAAAAAGAGACTGGGGCAGTTCCCTAATTGAACAGGCATTGCTGGGAGCACGACTGGAGATGAGGTTTTGCTGCTCTGTTCTTCTGTCATCCACTGGCTCCTCCAGATATCCCCATTTCCTTTTTTTAAATTCCCTGCATTAAGCACCAGTATCACTGTTCCTTGTGGTCCTACTTTAACAGCTTCTAAAAGAGCAAAGTTCCCTTCATGGATAATATGTGTCTTGGTTTGAGAGGACAGGTGTCTGCTAAGGAAGGCAGGAGCCTCCCTTGAAATTCAAAATGTAAACCCCCTCCCTCCCAATTATTATAGTTTTGAAATTAAGGGGCTCTCAGGCAGAGATTTGGGAATAGGAATAACAGTTCTTTACTAGGAAAATTAACAATACAAATGCAAAGTACAAAAAAGAAACCCCTGGCAGAGTTAGAACCCCCCTGACACCCTGCTGGGCAGGGGGCTGGCACAGCCCCATCCCATGGGGGCTGCAATCCCCCTGCAGGGGCAGATGTGGCTCTGCTGGAGCAGGGTCCTGGCCAAGGGTGGAGTTTCCTCTGCAGCTCCAGGGGTGCTGTGGATGGGCCTGGGCTCCCTCTGGGAATGCAGGGGAGGAGAAAGCTGCTCCTCTGGGAATGCAGGGGGAAAAGGCTGCTGGGCTGTGCAGGGTCAGATTCTATCCAGGTAGGAATTCCTGGCTCCTCCCCTGGGGGAGCATCTCCCATGGGATGCTGGAATTGGATCAGCCCTGCAGGGAGGCTCCATGGCCATGGACAGAAGAGATTTCCCTGAGGGAGGATTGGTGTGGGAGAGATAAAGAAAAGTGCCCCAGCTCTGACAGAAGGCAGTGGAACACACACCCCCAGCCACAGCTTGTAACCTAAGACAGTAAGCAAACCACAGATGCCCTAATATGAGGTACTGCCCTCCTAAAAGGACAATCTCTCTCATTCACTATTATTTAAGACAAAAAGCAAGAAAAGTGACATTTTAAAACACTCTCTTAATTCCTGCACTCTGCCATATGCTTCTGTACTCTTTTGGTAACAATTCCCTTTTCCCTTTTAACTATTTGTCCTTATACTTTCTGTTTGCTGTCTTTCTGCAGCTGGCCACCAAGCTCCAATAACTCATTCTGTTCTGTTCAGGAGGTGAATATTTGTGTATTTTCCAGTTGTGTCTGATTACCAAAGCTAACATTTGATCACTGACTTCCACACGTGCACCACTACCCTCGACTCCTTTCCCTTTGACAGTTGCACAGTTGGTGAGAGCCTCCTCTCCTGCAGCTCCTGCCATATGGAGCTCCTGGGAACTTTTAACTCCATTGATTTCCAGCTCCTTTCAAATCCCACCTGCAAAGCTGTTTTTCTGTGCTTGAATCTCAGCTTCTATCTCCTCCTGCTAATCTGAAACCTCATGCTATACAGAATAATTTACTATATTTGTTGTAATTCTCTTTCCTTTCATAGCTTGCCATTAAAGGAAATGAAACACAAATACAAAATGTGGCAAATGCAACATTGTGCTTTATCCTAACAGTCTCAGTCTTAATTAAAAACTGAGGGGTGCTGTTGTATCGAAGTGATTCATGAATATATAAATGGATTAGAGCATAAGGTAGACACCTACTAAGGTAAAAAGTGGTAGAATTGGGCTCCAAATAATGTCTGTGGTCAATTATGGTGCCTGAAGTCCACAATGCCCCATCCCTGGAAGTGTTCAAGATTGGGCTTGGAGCAACCTGGTCTATGGAAGGTGTCCCTGCCCAGGGCAGGGTGTGGGACTGGGTAATCTTTAAGGTCCCTTTCAACCCAAACAAAATTCTATGAAATCAACATTGCCATACACCTATGGGGCACCTATATCCATGAAAGGTCCCTTATAGAGATAGAACCAGGACTGGAGTGATTCCTGCACACCAGTCTCTACTGGGAAGGCTGAGAGACCCAGAACCCCCTCAGAACTGGATGCTGTGGTCTGTGTGTGCCAAACAGCCCGAGCAGTGCTCCCACTCCCCTTGGATTCTTCACTGCTTCTCTGTGGCTCCCCAACATCTTCTTTTCAATAAAAATACTTTAAATTGAAATTTGAAATTTTCTCACCACAAGTAGTTAGAAGAGAAATTGTCTATTGTGCAGATGTGGAACCATCAGATTTTCAGCCTGTGGGGAGCTATGTCCCTCTGCCTCTTGGTCCCTGAATTTTTCACAAGGTTTTATGGTAGGAAAACAGCTGAAACACACAGGTCCCTCCTGAGCCCAGCTCTGGGGGTGTCAGCAGAGCAGTGCATGGAGGAGATGACAGAAGGTCCCTCCTCAGCCACACAGAACTGCACAAAAACACTCTTCAAATCCATCCATCCGTGCTGGTCACAGACAGAAACCACAAGCTCTATTCTGATGTGACAATATTTGGTGGTGCAGTTCCTGAAAGTCACAGTGGAAATTTCTTTCAGGTCCTTGCTCTTTTCCCCACGGCTCCAGAGGCTGCTGAGCCCCAGCAAGGGCTGCTCTCAGTGAATCACTGCTGTGGTTTAAGATCATCCAGGCTGGGCTTCCCATTTCTGTGGGAGTAGAAATGGGTCTCTGGGGGAGAAATTCTGGAAGCGTGTCAGTGCTGTGGGTTGAAGCGAGTGGAGCAAACAGCAGAATTTCATCACCACCTCCAGCCCAGGCTGGCTGGTTGGATTTCAGTTCCCAAAGTGTCCCTTGGCTCGGTGACACAAAGGCTCCCTCCACCCTCCTCACCTGCAGCTGGCCACAAAGCCAACCTGGGCATTTAAATATCCTAATCTAGAGCTTATTCGCCCGATTCTGGGTGACTGTAACATGAGAGGGACAAAACTTTGAGAAAGTCTGGGAATTTGAGGCAGGCACCCCAGGCTGCCATCTGATGGTATTTAAAACTCTCTGATACCTTTAAAAATCACAGAATCATGGAATGATTGGGGTAGGAAGGGACCTTAAAGATCATCTCGTTTCAATCCTGCTGCCATGGGCAGGGACAACTCCCACTAGATAATTTCTAGGAAGAAATATGGCCCAAAAGCCCTAAACTAAAGAGCTAATATTACTCAAGTGTTCCAGCCATCAGATTAAGAACTACACGGGACTCATACCGTGGACATCAATGTCTATTGCTCATCTGTGTCTCACTGATTCCTTGCTCCCAGCTCCACAAGTCCACTGGCAGCAGCACTATTCCCACCAAGGAGAAGGTGTGGCAAACCTTAGAAGTTTCTCTGTGCTACACAGCAACTGAAATTTCAGAAGGATGCATCACAGCATTCATCTGAGAACAAACATATTTAGCTGGCATGGAAACAGTAAGTTGGGCTGAATGTGGCAAATATCCAGCAGTCATAAAAAAATCGAGCAAGTCAGGATAATAAACATTAGAAATGAAAACTGGCTGAATGCTTTTGAATCATGGCTCTTTTACAATTATCATTCCTGTTTTCATTTGAACATGAGTGAAATCCACTTAAACTAAGCTGCTCCATTTTATGCCAAATACTTCTATAACATCCTCATTCAGATAACTCCTTTCTCTTTTTTTTATAATCTGTTTGAGGAAAAAGAAATGAAAGGGCTGAAAACCTCCATTGCTATTCTCCTTCATTTCCTCAGCAATATTAATGAATTGAACATAATTGATTTTCTGTCTCAGAATCTCCTTTAAAACTCTATTTATGACTTGACTGTTTGGAGGTATCCCTATGGTTTGAGTATCTACAGTGCTGCTACTTCAGTTGTTTGCAAACACGAGGAACTTTTTACTCTTCTGTTATCCCAAATTTTATATTATACTCAACCCAAATCTATGGCTAGAAACATTAGAACAAGGAATGAAAAGAACAGGATTTTTTTTCTGAGAAAATTCTTGTGTGTAGTTCCCAAAAGACAGATTCTTGGAGCTTTTTGGTAAACTGAGTTGGGGTGATTACCCTTCAAAAAAGAATTTGAAATGAAATGGATGCTAAAGAAATCTAGGTATTAAGAGGAAAAAAAAAGATCACTACCATGAATTTTTATACAGGCCCCAATTCAGCAAAACTTGTTGTATATGCCTAAATTCCTTTCATTAAGCTCTCAGTGATGTGTGTCATTTTTAATTACACATTCACAGGATGTAGAGCCTCCTGTATGAACAATGGAGATTTTTTAACTATGACTGACAAATGCACAAAGCCACGGGACTTAAGAAATAATGTTTAGTAGGAAATCTTGTCTCACATTAGATCCAGGCACACATCAGAGACAACCAAGGGATACATTCACCCCAAAAGTACAAGAAACAGGAACACAACGGGACCACTGGACAGGAAGCTGATCCCACAGTCATGTAGGACTGAAATACAAGAAACTTCACTGCTGCTTTGCAAGGAAATGGTTGGGACACACCCAAATTTGCCAGAAACCTTCCCAGGCTGCTTTAACAGTCCTGTGACCATATATATTCAACAACAACAATATATACAAAACTATATATTACAGTTGTCACATTTACTGCCAGTTTATCACTTTCCTTGAATACAATTATTTATGTCTCAAGAAGCTGGACATCTAATTTTTAAAGGAAACATCCAACATTTTGACCTGAAGAAAGGTGATACAGCTCTGGGACTCCACTCTCGAAGTGCAGCATTACACTGGAAAACCAGGACACAGACAGGAAAAACCTTTATGGAAAAGATAAAATTACTTAGGCCAGCACTTTTGAGAAGTGTGATTGGAACCCGTCATGCAGAGATCGTTGCCATTTGGCACCACTGGTGAGACAACACAGACACAAAGTGATTGCACCGACCCACACTGTAAAATGGGAGAGAGAAAGCAATCAGGAGTAAACATGAGTTCATCCAAGAACACAGAGTATGGGAATGGAAAAGCTCCATAAAAACAACAGCTCCTCTCCGAGCGCAGCGCCGCGCTCGCCTCCGGAACCGCTCGGGGCTTGCTGACAGCCCAGCGTGTTTTGTCCCCTTCATTTACAGGACAGTTTGTCTCTCTGGATGGTTACACCAACGAAAGGTTAATCTGTGTGATCACCAGAGGGTCGCTGTGACAAAGAGTTAAACTTTGTGGCTCTGTCAGTCACTCTTAAAGGCTGAAGAGTTATGAGGACATTGCTCTGGAAAAACGGCCAGCATGGAGCACTAAGATACCACCCAACAAGCCGTAACGAGAAACAGCTTTTTAGTTTTAATTAAAAGCACAACAAAATGTTTTTTCATGTCTCATTCATTTGTTTGTTGTTGTTATAGAATCAAAACACAAGATTTTTCCTTTTAATGAAAAACAGAAGCTCTTTAACCCTCTCTCCTCCTTATTTATAGACATGAAAAAGCTTGGAAAAGTGGCTTTTGTAATGGCGCCAGCACAAATCTCCATGTTTTATGCAATTTTGATTCACACAGTATTTGGTAAAAGCAGAAAGCAAGTTACTGCCCTGAATATTTCAAGTCCCTGATAGGCTGATGAGTTGTTAACTACTGTTAACACTTGATGAACATGTTTACAGGTAGCCCGGCCAAACCCAGTAACTGGAAACATGTCAGAACTGTCACTTTTGCATTTTTCTTCTGGAGAGATAAGCAGAACTAATGAATTAACTGGTCACAGAGGAGACAAGTAACAACTTCCAAAATGTTTGTCTGCAAAATCGACCGAAGCCACCCAAACCAAACCAGCTTCAGTGGCTCCAGCTGCTTCAGAAAGTCCCAGTGGATGAAAGGCAGAGACAAGACCATTGAGGAACTTGGATATGAGCTCTACCAAATCTGCCAACACATCAAGCTCAAAGATGGACAGCAGAGTGTAATTTAAATAACATTCACGTTCCATTATACTGGGGAACAGAATGTTACCATCTGAACTAGTCCTTCATTAATTAAGTCTGGACAGGAGAATTCTGTAGGTTGGTTTGGAGCAGATGCCCATGTAGGAGGAAATCTTGAAGGCACCCTGTGAATCTGCCTGTGCAGCCTTCTACCTCTGTATTTCATGAGCCACTTTTTATTTCTTCTTCTGGATCCTTCTCAAAATGGGTCAGGGAAAAAAAGCAAAATGGCAGTGGCAGAGACTAAAGAGAAACATTAAAAAAAGAAAAAATTTGGAAGAGGATGTCCCTCACAGCATGCAGCCAGTGCTGCTCCCTGGGAGGGACAACCATGCTTTAAAGAGCTGATTTTCCTCCTTCTTTTCCAGGAGACTCTGAAGCCAAAATGCAGTGCTGGTAGGCCAGCTCACTCACTACACAGAATTCCTCCAGTGCTGCAGGCACTGCAGCTAAGGATGAGCCTGGCCCAACATCTGGATTTGGGAGGCAGAGGGGGGACAGAAGGGAACAGCTCATCACTGACACTCCAGAGAGGAAATACATCAATTAAACACCAAGGGTGACAGAGTATTTCCATGTGCCAGTAGGATGACAAAACTGAGGAAAAAATACTTGAAATTAATGATTATTAATCTTCTATACCCACCCCAACTGATTATTCCTGCAGGTATAGAGTTGGAAATGCTTTATGTAGGATGTATGCTGTTGATACTGTTTCCTCAGCACCAAATAAAGTTCTCAAATGGTTCAAAACCTGATTTGTATTAGAAATACATAAATTCCTATCTAATTCAGGCATTCATCACCTGCATATCCTCCTGAATATTTCAATTTAATCTGGTTTGAATGCAGATCATTGACTTTCTGTTCCAACACTGCCTGTAAACACCACACTCTATTTTGCTCAAAGCACACTAAATTATCTCTGACTTCACTGGAAGTCTCCAGAAAAAATTTAGCACTATTAATCATCTGAAACTGTTTACAGACATGTTTGGACAATGAATGCAGAAGATCAGGACTAAAGATTATTTTTAGCTCTTATTGTCCAATTATACTTCTCTTCATACAAACCATTAAAGAACAGGTTCGAATAGTCTCAGAAACCTCTATTAAAACACCACAGTCAGTTGCAAACAGTCAGTTCAAAATAAATGCATCATTTAACAGCTAGAATAGCTGAAATACCAACTTGCAATAGAGAGCAGCAGATAAGTATTTGCCTGAAGGGTTCAGACAGTTTAATTCTCTTTTATTACCAAAAAAAACCAGAAAAGAAAGCTAGCTGAGAATTTTGTAGGAAAATATGTGCTTTTGCTTTGAAGGAAGGGATTATTTTTAACCACTGCATGTCCTTGCCCAAGGGATGGAGACAGCATGCACTACCTGCTCCTGGGCCTTCAGCTCCTTGCGCTGGAGCCTCCTATGAGCATCGTAAATCTGCCCACGGCAATTCTCCACCTCGTCCTGCAAGGCCTGCAACAACAGCAAGGGATGCAAAACACACGTGAGAAACATGGGATGGCAGCAAAACTTCCAGGTCACGTCTTCCAACAAGCTGGGGAAGGAAGTGGGGCACTGTGAGTCCAGCTGAACTTGGTGCTAAGACATGACAGAGGCAGTTTGGCCACTCAGAAAAGTGACTTTGCACAGGTGAGATCACTGACTGAACAAGTTACATCTTAAAAGTCCCATCTTATCTTATTATAGGCTACTACTCATCCTAAAAATACATTATTTTTATATCTTCTTATAGACTATTCATCCTAAAAATGTAAGAAATACTCTCAAAGGTTGGAAGGCAAATGGAAATATTGCAACACTGGTACTTGCAAATGTCCCAGGTTTTTGTTGTCATCCTATCTGCACAACCTGAGCTTCCTAGGAGCAGTTTTGCAGTGTACCAACAGTTTTTTTTTCTTTAAGCCAGAATAATCCTCTCTCTGGAAAACAATGTCTGGAATTTGGAGTGGAAATGTATTCCACATTACTGAAGTGGGATGCTGGCTGAGATGAGGGGCTCCCCTCCTGCCCTGTAGTCAAATCTAGCACATGATCTACAAATGAAGCATAAACGGCAATAAATAAAAGGAATAATTTGATCGTGTCACTTTACCACAACTACCCAATCTTTATTTAGTTCAGAAGCAATCACTCCTAAACCAAGCTCATAAAATGCATTGACAAATTTATTTTGTCATGATTGTTCTCCTTATACATTTATTTTTATTCCAGCAGTCACTCAGAGCCTTGATCTTTTTGTTACATGCTTAACAAAGGAACAGCGTGCCCCAAGGAACTGATAGTCTATGTTATTTCTAACAGATACACACCAAACAAACAATACAAAGTTTCAAAGATTTTTTTTGTTTGTTTTGAAAGTTTCCTCCTCATTGTTGGATGTTTGAATACACACTTAACATTTACTTACACATTTACTAAAAGCTTAGTGATGTTGTCAGCTTGAATAAAGGCATTGTTAACTGCAAGTGCTGACTCCAAGCAAAGTGCACAATGTGGAGGGGGGATTGACACCAACACAGTCTGTGTTCTGTGGCTGCAGAAAGGGAATATTTTGAGTTATCTTTTGTATGGCAGGAAATCGGGGCATTGATACCCATCAGTGAAAAGCAGCACGGGGCTGGACCCAGCAAGGGGCTTGAGCTGCAAATGCCACTGAAGGAGCCTCCAGTGCTGCTTTTAAAAAAGCTGAGCTGCACAGAGACCTTCTGCAGAGCACCCTGGAATCACAGAATCATTAAGGCTGGAAGTGACCTCCCAGATCATCGAGTCCAACCTCTGACCGAGCCTGCCATGGTCACTAAATCGTATCACGAAATGCCACGTTCACTTGGGTTTTGAACACTTCAGGGATGGTCACTCCACCACTTCCCTGGGCAGTTCCAGTTCTTGACTACACTTTCAGTGGAGAAATTTTCTTAATATCCAGCCTAAACCTCCCCTGGTGCCCCTGCCTTTCCCTTGAGAGGAGAGACCAACGACCCCACGGACTCAGGGAGCTTTGCAGGACCTGCCATATGGTTAATGTTTGCTTCCAGCAGCCCAGGGTACCTGTGCCCAACTCAGGAGCATTAAAAGTCCTCGTGGTGCAAAGATTTAACAGCAAAAATGCCTTGGTCTTTTCCACAGCACCGAAATCCTGCACTCTCCAATAATTTACAGGATAAAATTGCTATTGAGATAAGATAAGAGGACTACTTATGATAGATCTTGCATGCTGTTTTGAAGTGATGCCAGGCATTAACTTTAAAGTCTTATAGCTGTAAGACTGTTACATGTTCTGATGCCAAAAATTGTAACCAGACCCAAGCATGAACTTCAAATCTGCCCAGGGACTTTTATGCTATCACAGCTTCTGAGAAATGCTGAAATCCAGGCTTTGAATACATAACCCATCTTCAGTACTCAACAAGTCTTGCAGTACCAGGAATTTGCATTAATATAATGAAATATATGTGGGAATTATGTGTGAATTGCAGGCTTTTTGTTTGCTTTTTGCACATCAATCTTGTGAGGTAAAACACAAGCATAAAAGCTAAAATGAGCAGTGTAGAAAAGCAGTAAGGAGCAGGGTCATTCCACATACCAGGAAGATCACCAAAAACCCAATTAATTAGACAAAAATCCTGCCATAACCCCGAAGTGTCTATTCATAACCAGCCCAGGATGACCCTCAGGAACATTCCTGGAGCACATTTTGGATAAACTACAAAGTATGACCTATCTTCTCCTGCTCTTTCAGGATCAGCTTTTCCAGCCCAAATGGTGAAAAATAAGGAGGGAAGAAACCTCATCACACATCACTCATCCTTCCCCTGTGCTCAAGAGCAAGTTTGACCCTTCCCCAGGACTTTGAAGCTGGCCAAGAGATAGCATTTAAATGTATAAATACATGTGATAATAAATGAAAAATAAGGAAATAAAATAAACCCATATATATTTGTTTGTTCCAGAGAACAGATTTGTACCACCCCCATCTGCAGGTCCTGAGTACAAAACTGGATCTCAAACTGCTCCTGCACAAGACAGCAGCCCCATGGTGGCAAAGAGAACTGGTGCCCTGCTCCCTCCTTCCTTCACTTCTCCATTTTTACATCTCCTATTTAAAACAAACTTCTTCTGCAGAGGATAAAATGAGAGGTTCCTTTAAATCTCAGGGTTTGCAATGCATCTGAAAGTCATTTAATTTGGGAAATTCAGATAACACAGCCTTTGTTAGGTTCACCTACTCTAGATAGTGTTTGCCAGCACGGAGCACACATGTTTTATTTCATTAGGAGAGCAGAAAATGTCTTAAATATAAACTTAGAAATAAGGTATTTTTACTATAGCATGTAAGTACAGCAAACTAACAACTCTTCCAGTTATCCATTCACCATTTGTCCAAACCAGAATTTACTGTATGAACTCCCAGATTTTTCCAATCACATCATAGCTGGCTGTTGGCAGGTTTTGTGTTGGGATGGCAAAAAAACAACTCAGCTAACTCCTTGGATCAATCACAAATACCTTTAGCTGGACCCTTTTTGGACTGTTCCTGTGCTGCATAAATTCCACGAGTAATTAATGTTCGTTTGAGTACCCCAGCTATTCTATCAGCACAATGGCAAAAAAAGTAAACCCAAAAGTTCAGCATTTGATCAAAGCCGTGCCAAAATGAAAAAGTAACATCACAATCTCGTGGTTGCTGTAGATTCCTGCATGTGATTAACTCTGAAAACAGCAATTAGAAGTATGCAAGTTTGTTGCCCATGATTTTAATTTTCTAGGAGGGATCATGAGAGATGTCATGAATAATGCACCTTTTTGAAGATCACCTGTTTGAAAATTCTCTCTGTAGTCAAAAAGCCTCACATGCAGTGGCCAGAGCCTGAATGCTGATGGCAACTCCTGAAGCTACCAGAACCTCAAATCTCTCTCTGAATCAGACACGGAACTTTTGCCATGTAGAACACTTAAAAACAGCAGAGGACTTAACCCAGGTACACCCCAGAACAACTCTTTTACAAAATTAAACAATGTTTTGTTTTGTTTTGTTTTGTTTTGTTTTGTTTTGTTTTGTTTTGTTTTGTTTTGTTTTGAAATGCAGTTTTTATTCTATGGCTTCAAAGTGTCACAATTTGCCCAAAGACCAGCAGAGCTTATGATTAACAACTGCTGAGATGAAGAAAAAAGGATTAAAAATAAAAATCCAGGCCAATTTTTAAGCATCAGATGCCTTTCTTCCCCCGAACAGAAAACAAAATTTAACTTATTTAGTTAAATTTTTCCAGGTTCGGATGAATTCCCATCCCTCAGCTGTGCTAAGCTGACTTGCATCACTCTTATAAAGACAATATTATTTTTTTTTCAGTTAAACGGGCTTTCAAATGCCATGTAAACATGTTTGCTGTTGAATGTCTACACCATACCTGACCTTGGAAGTGCTTTGTGTTGGCCAGAGAACAAAGAAATCAAATGTTTTGCTTTCCAGCCCAGATATCCTACACTTTGAAAAGCTCTTAAAAATGTAAATGAGATAATAAGCTCCACTGCAACAATGTGGGTGAATTACAGCTGGAGAAAGGGAAAACTCGTTTGATTTATTCCTAAAAATGGAAAGGATCCTAAAATCAAATCATATTGTTTGGGTCTCACACGGCGTCGAGAGGCACGGGAAGGATGGAAGGGAGAAGTAACGGCTTTGAGAAGGCGCCGCTGGAATATTCCAGACAGATTTCAGGACCTGGAGTGGAGCTTGTGGATGAGTCCATCCAGTCACTGTGATCCAGAGCTGTTGGACACTGATGTGGAAGGAGAAAGGAACCTCTGAGCTGCATTTCTGGGTAGGCACCTTTTATTCCCCCTATTATCCCACTGTGGATGGATTATCGCCAGCAAAACCTGTAACGGAGTTTACGTCAGACTCAAATGGGGTTTGTGTCAGACCCAAATGGGGTTAATGTCAGACCCAAATGGGGTTAATGTCAGACTCAAATGGGGTTAATGTCAGACTCAAATGGGGTTTATTTCAGACTCAAATGGGGTTTATTTCGGACTCAAATGGGGTTTATGTCAGAGCCAAGGGAGCAGCACACGTGGGGTTGGTGCCTGTGGAGCTGGGCCTGTGAGGCTCCAGGAAAGCTGGGATGATGCACAGGATCAGAGGAATTCTGTGGGACACCTGAGGGGCAGACTGAGGCTGGGAAAAAAGGTGTTTTTTTTAAAAAAAAACAACCCAAATTGTAAAGCATAGAGTTTTGACAAGGAGCCCTAAAGAGAAAAAAAGGTGCAGTGCCAGCATTCCAAAATCCCTTGTCAAGGCAGGAATTAATTTTTGGTGTTAGTTACAGGGCTTAATCTAAATCAACTAAAAGCTGGTAAGAGAAAGAGTTTGAAGAATCCCAGGAACAAGTATGGAACAGGAATATAGGAAGGATTTGGTCTTTAATATATGAAAACTGATTTGATTACCATTTAACCACAGGATATTTTTCAAAAGTGTTGGATTCCCTGAAAGAAAGTTCAGTTCTGAAGAGTTACATAAACAGAAACAATTACAATTCCTAATTTCTTTGTATAGATTGCAACTGTGAAGAAACTATTTACAAATGTGAGATGTTTTCCTTCTTTAACCTGAAATAATTTCCTATTTTTTGTATGTTCCTGAGAGCAGTCAAGGCTTGATTCCTGATCCCATCACATCAATGGGAAGTCAGGGATCACAACCATTTATCTCTCTGCTCTGAGGGTTGAATAAATAAGTGACACTTTCAAAAAAAGGAAAATTTCCTAAAAAAATTAAGTATCAATGTATTTTCACTTTGAAACAGAAAGTGCCAGCAGAGAAGTTGCTGCTCATCCTGATCAGATAATGTCAGTCTTTTTTTAATGAGAAATATGTAATTTTTATTAGCAACTCTGCACATATGGATGTGCATCTGTATCAAGAAAAGCCCTCAAAATTTATGACCAGTGCAGAGTAAAGCCACCAGTAAAGGTAGTGAGAGTTAGCACTTTTCATCTTCAAAGAATTTTTCAAATGTTACCAAATTAATATAATTAGTTAATGAAAGATGCAGTAATAAAAGCTACCCTAATTACCTACTGTAGTCTTAATTATCTCCTTACTAATGCCCACAGAAGAAGGCTTCCACTTTACATCCTCAAAACATGTGCCAACAATAATTCTGAATACAGGCCTCTCTTCAAGTGCCTTCTAAATTCAAATTACATCCATTGATGTGTTTTCTCTCCTTGTTCATGAGAAGAAAATCTCTGGAACTTTGAGAAAAAAAAACATACATGTGAATGTTAATAAAAATGAAAGAGAATTTTCTTCCAGAAATACACATGGAGACGCTTTAAAATTTTGTCATTAAAACATTTAATTTTCAAAATCTTTATCTCTCCCTGAAGCCAGAATTATGGGCTGTCTGGGCAAAAGCTCCTTTACATTAAGTGGTCTCAAAATTTAGAGTCAAATACAACTCTATCCAAAGGAAGCAGCCAAGAATCCCATCCAGATTTTTAAAAACAATCATTAATTTTGCTAAAATATTTCATGGAGATAAATAGATTTATCTGGGTTTATTACTCCTATAAATAAATTGGGCAAATATATCTGTGAAGACCATTGATGTAATGCCATGAGTCAGAGCAAAACAAGGGTGTTTTAAAAGTGAAATAATGATGTTTGAGCCAAATTCTTGGGGCAGCCTCAGAGCTTTTTGGGTTTTCACTGAGCTCTTGCCCATGACATTGCAAACAAAAATCTCTGTACGTGGAGTTCTCTCCTGGTTTTGGTGCAAAGCAAAGTAAATCTTCTGGTTTTAACCTAATACATATGTTTGCTGTTCACAGATGGCAAAATTCCTTTCTGGTGGGAACTTTTTCACTGTTGTTGCAACACACTATATATCCAAAAAGTTTCCTTTGATGTTGAACTATTGCTCCACGACTCATTATGCTACTGATTCAATATGAAAGGCAAAATTTCTGTGGTTTCTGTTAAAACAATGGCTTTGTTTTTGCAAACAAAGTTTTCCACAACCTATACACAGGGGCCAACATTACTGCAAGAGAAAAGAAAATCTATTATTTTACACAGAAAATAGCCACGGTGTTTAATAACACAAGTTATTTCTCTATCCTATAGGTACATTACCATTGCTATTATGACTGTACAGAATATTTAGGCTTTATTGCTCCTCAGGAGCAGAAATTAAAATGCCTTAAGCGATATTTGACATCTCTCTTTCCTATTTTACTTTCACTGACCTCCCAGCCTGTTGCCATCAGTGCAGCTTCAGGATCTGGTGAAGTTTGGAACAGCTATGGATGGGTGGGGGAAAGGGGAAAGACCTGCACAGGCTGCTCTTAACAGTGTCCTACTATTCAGTGACAGCAGACCTGTGACTCTTCATGCCTAATATTTAATTTCAACCACTAAACACCATTTCATGAACAGTGAACATGAATTAAAACACGGAATGAAAATGCAAATTGGTAATACCTTTGTAAATGTGTCCCTACAAGAGCTGGTTGCCCATTTTCTGCTGCCATTATAAAAAAAAAAAAATTTCCTTGGTCAGGAATCAGATAAAAGCCATAATTTGCAAAGGCACAGAATTCAGCAGCTCCCACTTGGAATAACGTGAGCTCCCATATGCACCGTGGCACGTTGGGAAGTTTGGCTCCCTTTGCTGACGTTTCAAAATGGGAATGGGGATCTTGCAAAACCCTCCAAGCTGGGGGCTTTGCCCTCCCCAGCAGTCAGGCAGCTCCCTGTTGCACCAGGCTATGGCTTCAGAGATTTGCCAGCAGGAGATGCCCCTGGGAAGTCTAACAAATCCTCCCCTTGAGGGACTGTGGGAAGAAAGAAAGAAAGAAAGAAAAGGGTTCAGGAAGAAAAGGAATAATTTGACTCTAGGAACAGAATCAAGTCTCTCCAGCAGTAGGGGAAAAAATTTAAAGTAGGTCATTTAACTTTAACATAAAAGAAAAATATATGCAAACATTTTGCAGTGTGGCAGGCTCTAACATAAGCTATTTTCATTTTTCACAATTCACAGGCAAGAGACTGACTGGCAGTACATTATAAACTTGGGATCATCAGCATTAGCTCCTGAGCAGTCCCATAATACTTCCACATCAGACTTCATCTGATGTCTTTTGGAGATCACCCGAGCACTGCCAGGATTGCCAATATGCCTATTTTTTCCTGCTTTGCTCCAGTAAGATATTGATGTGTTCTCAGCATTTTCTGTACACACCTAGTTGAGCTGACCAAAGTTTTAACATCATTTTCCTGCAAAGTCTTTAGGTCTGTTAGAAGGAATTCTTCCCTGGGAGGGTGGGCAGGCCCTGGCACAGGTGCCCAGAGCAGCTGTGGCTGCCCCTGGATCCCTGGCAGTGCCCAAGGCCAGGCTGGACAGGGCTTGGAGCAGCCTGGGACAGGGGAAGGTGTCCCTGCCATGGCAGGGGTGGGATAAGATGGGCTTTAAGGTCTCTTCCAACCCAAATCTTTTCAAGACTCCATGATTCTAAGATACGTCCCTAAAATACCTTGATGGCACCAGCAGGGCTATTTGTAGACATAAAATTAGGCAGGGGCTTAAGCATTTTGCTGAGTCAGGGCTTCACTGCAGGACATTATAAACTCAATTCTTTTGAAAGGCAAAGGATGCCATAAGGCCCTGCAGAGATAACAGTTCAAAGAAAACAGC
This sequence comes from Promerops cafer, assembly GCA_013398275.1. Taxonomy (NCBI): domain Eukaryota; kingdom Metazoa; phylum Chordata; class Aves; order Passeriformes; family Nectariniidae; genus Promerops; species Promerops cafer. Next base: position 318,889 of record VZSE01015338.1, read on the forward strand.
AGCATAAATTGTAAAGTCGGGCATTTTTGTCAGGGGGAGCCAAGGAGGGAATTGTTTTTGCTTTGTTTTAGTGGCTCAGGTGACAGGAGGGAAAGGGAGGCAAGGTTCAAAGGCTGTCATAAACTGGCTTTCATCTGCTTTTCTCAACGGGCCACAAAACCCAACAAGCACTTGCCACGTCCAAGCACTGCTTTGTCCACGACCGGAACACTTTGGGGCTGCTGTGATGAAGTCAATCAAAAGCCTGTCAGCTGGAAGATTTACTGCAATATTTACCTGGAGTATTTTGCAGTTTGCTTTAACACTGCTTCCCTCTTTTCCCAGCCTGCAGGAGTGTCATGGTCAAGAGCAGAGCAGAGGCTGCCAAAAGGAGAAAAGCCCTGAACTGTTTCCCCCTTGCACTCGCTGGGGTCTAGGCAGAAGAACCAGTGGTGCACATTTACCAGATAAAAAGAATCTTTTAAACCCAAAGATACCATGACATCTTAAGCATGCACTTATGAAGGAAAAGTTCAGAACTCCATTTTAAACCACTTATGAGAGGATTTACCAAGATTCTGCCTAATGTTCAGCTGACGCTTTGTCAAAAACATTTATCACGAAGCTTTTGAAGTTTCTTAGCTCCCCCCAAGTTATTAAAACTTGAACTGCAGAGTTTGTTATCAGCCTCAGAGCACACACAAAATACATCAGGTATTTTTTCAGTCAACCTTGCAGTCTGATTTTGAGACTATTATACAAAATACAACGTTCCCAATCAGGTTAATGTCTGACAGATAGTGCTGAGCAGGCGGAACCGCTGTGCCTGATTGATCTGCGAGACAATTTTCATTTCCTAATTTGCTTTTTATTAAACACTTTGCAATCAAAGGGAGCAGTGAGGAGTCTGCCATTCTCTGAGCAGGTTTCCTGTGAAGACCTGATGTCGGCTTCAACATTTTCAGGCAACTTCTTGAATTTTTGATGCTCTGTCGCAAGAACGTCTAAAAACGTCCCGTCAACAGCGTGCTAGTGAAAAACTGCTATTGTGAATACAAATTAACCAGCAAAACATCTGGTTCTGCTGCTTGCTGTACTCTTAAAAACAGTTCTGCAAAAACAAACATCAGGGGTTCCGGCAGAATTTCCTGCAATGACTTGGAGAACGCCTGAGTCGTGATAAAGAAGATTTATCAATCACTTGCTGAACGAGGCAGAGATAAAGCAGATTTATCAATCACTGGCTGAACGAGGCAATCTTCTGCTGCCCGGGGCTTCATTCCCAACCAAGTTTATCACCAAACTGCCACTTTAAGTGGGTGCTCGGATACTTCACACCTGGAGCCAGCCCAGAGGCTCCAGCAGACCCCTGGTGCTCTACAAATGTCTCTTTAAAATGCATTGCTCCTCACGGATGCACAAAGACCTGGAAATAGAAACATTTCTAACAGGCCCTAAAAAACCTCTTATTTTGTTATGCTCTTTTAAAACAGAAATATGAAAGGCTCAGATATTTCTAATCAATAGGCCAATCTGATTCCCAGTAAGAATGAAAGAAAAGCTATTTATTTTGTGCAACCAAGTGCTCAGTATTGCTGCAACTCTCCCATTACATAAAATAACACACATTTTCTTGCACACAGGCACACACAAAGAAATCTAATAATGTCTTTTCACTTTTCAAAGTAACCTTAATCAACAAAATTAACTCGCAAGGCAAACCACTGCTTTTTGAACTGAACAAGAGCGAGCTTGACTCAACACATGTGAGATGTGAGAGGCAGCAAAGTAATATCTGCTAAAATTATGTCTGGAAGCCAAAAATGGGGCGATTCTTGACAGGGGAGGATGCACACTTGGAAACTTGGAAATTCTTTTATTCAAAGTCTTTAATGACCTCCAACCCAATTACATTTGCAACAAGACATGACAATGCAGTTGCTCCTATTTAAAAGTATGAGTGAAAACGGAGTATTTTTGAAGCCTGATTCTTTTTTTTACTATTTAATCATGTTGAGATGAAGCTCATTTACTTAAAAAGAAAAAATGAAACAGAACGTCCTCTGCAGCTGGTCAAACAGATTACGAAACTCTAATCTCAGTAGCCTGAGGAAAACCAAAACTGTTTTTCAAGTATCTATTTTATAGAGCATTAGCTTTATACTTTTAAAAGAGGCATTAACATAACTGATCAGAAAATCCCAGAACATTTCTGATCTAGTTAATCATATGACGTTACAACAGAGGTTCTTGCTGTCATAATGCCAATGTTTCTAAACATTTCTAAAATCCTTTAAGTTCATTTTTTTTTTCCAAATTAGACATGGGGAAGATCTATTTCAGTTTCTTCAGAAGTTTTTCCATCCATTTTAGAGCTCTACAAAAGTACTGCAGAATATTTTAGACAGACAGACACATACACACATAGCAAGGAACAATGTCAGGCTCCATGACCTATTTAAATATTTCTGATAGCTTTTTATACAAAATATTTTACTTTAATTCCTGCATAACTCGTTTCTGGGAGTCCTCACCACTATATTTCTTTAATTCTGTTGTATTCTTTACAGCTGAACTGGAATCATAGATTACAAAAGTCAGAATTTGTTTAGTTTAAATTTCTTGGGTTTGTTTCCCTTAAAAGCAATTATTTAAAGCCCCTTATTTTTTATTAATTATTCAAGCCCATGCTGCACATTTTGGTGCCAATAGTTTCTCCAATACAGGTAAGAATAAGGTGTAATTTATACACAGGCAAGCTAGGAAGAGGATAAGAGAGGAAAAACCCTTGCCAAAGCTATTGCTGTGCCTCAGATACAGTTTTAGTGGGGTGTCAGGAGCTCTTATCACAGTTGTGACAAAGCAGATTGATTTCTACTGAGAGCTTTTGGGGTTTGTTTGTTTGGTTGTTGTTTGTTTGTTTGTTTGTTTGTTTGTGGGGGTTTTTGTTAAGTCTGTTTCAACCCAGTTTTGAGCTGAAACTCTGCTGTTTCAGTGTGAAGATCTTTCTGCTGTGGCAGAAAAGTCTTACATGAGAATGCACAGGCAGGAGAGGAGCTCAGTCCCACCCAGCACAAGTTCTGTTGAGTTACTTGTGACTCTAACAGGCATCCCCCAGATATCCCCCTGCTTTTGCTTCCCAGGAACACCCACAGGGTCCTGACAAGGCAGCTGGAATACCCCCAAAAGGCACACAAAGCTTTCAAAAAAATATATGGAAATAGTTCCAAACATTCCTATACGGATGACATATTTAAAATGCAACAGAACTAAAAATAACAGAAAACAGTTCAGGTTCTGAAGCACCATGAGTTTCTCATTTGTGCAGCTACACATCAACATCTCTCAGCTGAACTGCACAGCTACTTCATGCATCCCAAAACTTCCCCTTATCACAAGTGAGACAAAAACTGCAGGCAAAAAAAAAAAAGAAATATGGCACAAGGTGCAAGATCTAAGAATTCCAGTATTGGTAAAGTTGCATAAATCTCGATCTAGTTCAGGATCTGATAGGGAAGCACAAATGAGCTTGGCCTCTGCTGAGATGGAGAAGGGACATCAGCTCTTCACATCCACCAGAGGCTGAGTTAGAAACACAAACGAGTGTTCAGCAACACCAAAGTTCATTTGCAAACACATATTTCCATACAATGGTTATGGATAGACACAAACTTTGAGTAAAAGTGATGTGTTATTCTGGCAGCAGGAAGAAAACAACACATCAGGTAGGAGTGCCTCCTTGGAGTTCAGAGCACGGCTGTGGTCAAAGGTGTTTCCAGGCAGACAAAATCCACTGATAATATCCAAGTTGTTAAATAGTCTTCAGTAATTGCTGTTCTACCTTGCTGAATTACAAGTGCAAAACTGGAAAGGATATGAATGATATTGACAGTAGAAACAAAAGTAAGAGGAATTTAAATACAGCACAGAGAGCTGTCTTCTGGAGCCAGAGAGTGTCAATACCCACCCTGCATTTCTCCTTCCAGCTGCCTGCAGAGTCCTGGCTTGGTTCAGTGCTGCAGGTGTGCCTGCAGGTACCTAACATTTGTCAGCCTGAATTTTTATTTATACAGTTCCATTCTGCCCCTGCCAGGCTTCTAAGTAAGCAAACAAACTCACTTTTAATGTTCAGTGCTCTTGTTTGTACTTTTACCCTTTCTTACATAACGAACTTGGCAGAGAGCAGAGCAGGGAGAGCACCCGAGGCTCCTGCTGTGGGTGCAGGGGGTTGGACACTCCTTGTGGGCATCACCCCTCCCTGAGTGAGCACATCCTCCTCCTGGGTCTCCTCCAGGTGAGATCCTGGTGTGGAAAGGTGGATGCAGGGTGGCACGGGAGTCACGCTGGCAGCAGGGATGAAAAAGCCAAGGAGGACCATGGTACCACAGGTGGGAGCTCATGGCAGTCCCTGGACACTCACGTGGAAAATGAAAAAGAAAACATTACAGCACTTCAAGGTTTAACGTATTTTTAACAATTTTAGTTGAAAAGAGAGGTAGTACAACCATCTATGGAAAAGAAAACGTGCTGCTGAGACAGCAGCTCTCAGGAGCCTGGATGGACTCAATGATCTCCGAGGTTTTTTCCAACCTTAATGATTCTGTGAGTCTGGACCAGCACCACTGCTCACCTGGCAAGTGCACAAATTATGTGTTTTCCTAAACCACAGCATATTTGCATGAAGTTTTAGTGCTGCCACATCCTAATTACTTCCCTAGAAAAGGGACTGGTTTGTTTTCCCCTAATCCGGTTCCAGAAGAACTTGCATCCACTCCTTTTTGTATCACAAATGATCTGATCTGTTTTCAGGGCATGATGAGTGATGCTCTCCTTCCTCCCCACACCAGGCTTTATTCCTTTGGGATGATCTGAACTGTGTGACAGCAAACCCCAGGGCAAAACTGAACTGGGACTTCCTGGCAAATCTCAAGAGGGAAGTGAACAGGACATTGCATGTTTTGTCTTCTATGGCCAACACGGCCTGGTTTGAAATCCATGATCTCATGCCATGCTGGGCCAGGAAAATGGCATATCCAGGGCATGGGTTTCCAGCATAAAATACAAGTGAGGTGATCTGATGTGACTCTATTCACCTGCCAACAGCCCTGGCAGAAATATAAACAGGTTCTGGGGATGAGCTGCTGCTGGAGGCAAAGCAGGAACCATTAGAAGAGCTGCCCTGACCTGCAAGGAACTGGTGTTTTTGCTTTGAACTTCAGCAAATCTTAATGAACTCTTCATAATTGGCAATCCAGGGTTTTCACTGATGATTTATTTCTCTGGAGGTGCCAAACACAGGAGACAAATTCAACACTGGAAATACAAATTTTGGGTCTCTCCGTTGGTTGTCCAGGCCGGTGAAGGCACTTCCAACGCCACTGTAGGTCACTCTTTGAGTTGTATCAGCAATTAGATTTGTACATGAAGGTGTATCAGTGCTGAAGAATTTGGTTTTGTAATTAAAACATGTTGATTTAATTGAAGTTATTGACTTCAGTGCAGTGAAGGCTTCAACTAAAAACAAGCAGAAACAGTTTTAGTAACAGAAGAAGTTAAAAAGTGGTTGTGTCCTCCTCCTTACTCGGAGTAGTAAGGTTTTGGTTGTGCTTGACTCATCCCTGCTTTACTGCTCTTCCACTCCTCTGTTATCTGGCAGTTTTGGAGGGGATGCTGCCAAGAAATTAATTTAAAGTCCTAAATTTTATCCTGTGGGCAACACTTATTTCAGTTTCCTGAGAATAAATTCCATAGACAGACCCCTGAAGAAGAAAACAGGTGAACTCTCTTTGCCCCATAATCAGTCAGGCTTCCTGAAGAGGCCAAAGATACAAAACTACAGATGCCTGCACAGAAACACTTCAGAAAAAGCTTCAGCCTTGAGGATCACAGTCTTCTCCATAAGCCTCAAACCCTCAGTCTTCCTCATGCATATTTTCAAGGGTCAACAAATCAAATGTTTACTGCCTCAGATCCTGTTCATCAGTGAATTGAGACATGATGGTGCACGAATCAGCAACAATGAACTGCTCCCAGGGAAGGCATCCCACTCTCCAGTGCAGGATGGAGGATGGACATGAAATGCATATCCACATGCAACAGGCTCCAAGAATAAACTATATTTTCTATAAAACTGTTCTAGTTTTCCATCTTATTATACACACGTGCTGTATGAACACACAGAGGCAAGTTCCTTGGGCTGAAAGGCAACAAGGTGTACAAACAGAAAATATTCACTGAACAATTTTAGTGGGAAAAGGAGCAGAGTACAACACACAGAATAGACTTTCTCCTGCTTCTGGACTCCAGTGCTATTTTGGCTGCCAACAGTACACAAAATTTCCACTGAAGGGCAAATCAAACCAATTTCCCTGAGGATGGAGGCATCCGAAAACTCGCTGAGGTTATTCCATTAGTGCCTACGCATTCTCTAAGCGGATGAGCAGCTTCACTTTGAATCCGTGTCAAACCACAAGGACTGGCTGATAATAACACTCAATTAAAATGATCTCGTCCCTCTAGAAAAAACTGGCTAACAGCTCCACCTCACCTTTTCTAGCTGGGCACAATGGGGCGATTGATGCTGCAAGGAAATGGGATAGGTTTGTACTGAGGAGCCGACGGGTCAGGTTTGGTGACAGTGTTTGTAGCTTTAACCTCTTACCCAAATCTCTGAGATGAAAAAGCCACTTCTGCTGAGCACACAACTGTGAGAAAGTCAGAGCTAGAGCTGGCAAACACCGAGCTGAGCTAATTAGACAGGTGTTTTGAAAAACCCCAAACTTTACGCTCGACGCGTATTTGGACCTTTTGATGTTGTACCTGGTGCTGTTTCACACCACTGGGGCTCCAGAGAGAGGCAGGAGCTGCTCCCCTGCTCGGCTCTGGGGGTGAGTTTGCCATCTGATCTGCTGAACACACAGATAAAAGTCGCCGCAGACTTTTTTCCCTTTTCAAGTGCAGCACTGTAACTTGGAAAGTTCTTTTATCCGCAACTCTGCTGACGCAAGGAAGTGGCAGGAATATGGCAGCTTTGGCTCCTTTCCTTCTGTAGCTCTTTGTAAGTCATCTTTTAATGCTAACAAAACAATAGGTATTTTCATTTTGGATGGAAAAAACATTCCAGTTACAGAAAATTAAGGCAATGCCTTTCAAAAAGTCTAAGAGTGCTACTGACCACTTGATTCTTCTCCTACCCGGCCTTTAAATATTGGTAAATAGTTACGATGCACAGGTATCAGATTCTCCAGGTTTCTCTTGTTACACTTAAGAACAGCCCAACTATTATGAAAATGGTGAAGTTTAACAAAGATATTTCTATTTCCCTCTGATCTGCCATTCAAAAGTGTTAGCCAGTCATTTTTTAAAAAACACTCTTGATATTTGATCTTCTTGAGTTTCAGTTACATATAAAGCTGGAGAGCCAGCAGAAAATTCTAAGTGGAATCTGAAGATTTCTAAAGTCAACACTCATTTTGGCAGGAGCATTTTAATGCACAAAGCTGAAATCCTCAGTGACTCTCTCCTGCTGATATCCCTGGAGCAGCCAGCACCACGATTAGCACAAAATCAAAAGCAACCTACAGCAGAACATACAGCTCTGGAAAAAAAGGCTGTGGACACAAATGCTGGAAGTGGTGTAGGCACAACAGGATCAGCCAGGGCAACCTGGTGCTGTTCCAGCTCGCCCCTGGGATGAGCCACGCCGTAAGAGAGATCTCTCAGGGAAAAGAGATGTTGATAACAAAGCAGGTCCACATCCCCAAACCCCTGCTTGCCAAACCCTGCAACTTGCCTTGCTGTGCCAGGCTTTAAAACCCCTCACTGCAGAGCTATAAACGTTTGTGGCCCGTGGAAGGTTTGCTTTGCAGACGTCGCTTTCCCCGGCACCCTTTTGTTGGTGGAATCCGTGGTTCACACAGATTGTGTTTCCACCTCCACGGCTGGAGAAGCCCTGCAGTCAAGGCTGTTCCAGGAGCAGGGAAGGAGGCTGCGTTCCAGGAACTCCCTGGAACTGGAACAAAGCACAGCCCTTGGAAAGCCTACACAGCCCTGTGCACAGACTGTTTTACAGATGCCCTGTCTTGGACGGCATTGGACACTTGTTTTTATCTTTATCTTTTTCCTTTCCCCCCCTCTCCAGTAAAGTCCCAGACTTTGGAGCACAGGCTCTTCCTCCTGGGCATTCTGCCTCCTAACTCCTGGGTATCTCCCCAGCTCTGTCTTTTTTAAGCACCACTTTCTTCTCCACAGAAAAGTCCTTCTGCTCTTTGGAGAGAAAAACGTCTTTGAAATGCAGCAGTAAACTCTGAGTATCACAGCAGCCTTAAAAAAGCTGATTTCCATTTTCTTATAACATAGTTCTAAACCTTGTCTGCCCTTCTTTACAAAATGTGTGGGCTTATATCAGTATTACTTAACATTTACTAATAAGAGTGTTTTGTCTGCACCTTTTTAATTAACCCTTCTCAGTGTTATTACTCCTGTATTGTCAATTAAAAGCAGTGAATTTTATGGCTGGTTTTGAATTCTTCTCCCCATTTTTCCAGTGCAAAATCAGTGTAGTCCACCTTATTAAAAGCAAGACAATTTAGCTGTATATGACTTTCTATTTTATTCTGTGTTTATAGAATCTTTAACTCCATGATCTGGAGACAGGTGGCATCCCTTCTGGGGCTAACAAGGAACAAAAAGGACTTCATGCAGCAAAGTGCCTTCTGGAGGGAAAATAAAGCATTGAGGACAACAATGATAATGTAAGAAAAAGTAAAAATACCAACTTTTAAACCTGTCAGATAAATCTGGACTGCAGTTCAGAGGAAAAGGCAGGCACTAGCTCTAGTCTTTTATAAAACTTGTAAGTCTGATTTTGCTGTTGGCCATGGTAAGTTCTTCAATGTGTTGAGACATGAAAAGTCAAGAAAAATGCCAGAGTGCAAAGTTTGCTGCAGGAAAAAAAAGATGACTCAATTCTTTGCCTCACAAAGCATGTCAAAGATATTATAAAGTACTTACAGATGCTCAGCCACTCGGATTGCCTGGCTGGCCAAACATCTGAAACCCTGTAATTTTGAAGAGAAGGTACTATGCTTCAGACAATGAAATAATTTCTGTGGCAGCAGAAAAAGAGAGATGGTTTTGAAAGGAAGAGTTTTTAAAATCAGAATTTCAGCTGTGATCAATAGCTACCTAAGCTGATGAAAGTCAGCCTATTGTAATTATCATTTATAATGAATGTGTCAATATAGGCTTTTAAAGATAATCAGGTAATGGAATCACGAGACAGAGCTGAAGCAAGAGTTGAAAACCTCAGGGCTAAACCCTCATTCCTCTAACAGACAGAATTTGGGTGAAACTACTATTTACATCAACAAAGACTGGGAAAAACAGGTGCCTCAGAGTTTGGACCCCATGAAACAGAGAAAGCAAAGCCATAAAAGACCTGCAGATTTAATTTACCTATTCTTTTGGAAGACATGACTTCCTCTGCTGATCAAACAGAATATAGGAAGCTATGAGCAAGATAAAGTCATTTGCCTGGTAAATTTTAAGGCCTGCTTTCCAATGCTAAAGCACCAGTGCTGGTGCCTTGTAATTCCCTGCTAATAAAAGACACTGCAGAGTTGTGAGAGTTATTACAGGCTACAGTCAGTGACAAAGAAATAAAGATCCACGATGTGGGTCTGTTGACAAAATTTCTTCTGAGCTAGGGGTGAGGTTGTGGTAGTTAATTCTGCCACCTCAGTGTATCCTGGGGAATAAAGCAAGTCAAGACTCCCTTACCAAAAGCCCGTGACACGATATATGGCTTTGCCCTAAGTTTTAGACTTTCATTTAGAGTTTACACCAAGCTTTCAGGGCTTTTCCCCCCTAATTCATGTCCTCTGAGCTATCACTTACACAAGGTCACAGCCTTCTGAACCACCTGTCATTACAGCCTTAATTTCCACCTTTGCCACAAACCTTGGGTGAAGTCAAGGCTTTGCCCTTCTCTGTCTCACTTTTAAAACAAGACTAAAAATGTTCCTTCTCCAGATCAGGGCAGCTAAGGTTGGGTGCTCTCAGATGCCTCTCCTCCTTTAATAAGCACTAATTAAGGGCATTTAAACCACTTAGATTTACCTTTGCTTGGGACTTTTAAACCAATGAATTAAAATTATTTATTTCTTACCAACTCCAACCCTGGCTCTGGCAGAGTGCAACGCTGGTGTTCCAAAAGGTGTTTTGAGGACAAAAAACTAAATACTTCTGCACTCAGTTAATGTTCCCAGAGACCTAATGTGCTTTTCCTTTTAATAAAGAATATTATTCGTAGTTACCAGTGGAATTTGCTAATAAACATGGCTGCTGATGAACTAGAACTACAAGCAAAATTAGCTTGTGCATCAAATTTTTAAAAACACAGGTTTTTTGATAGAGAAATTTGGTATTTTTTATAGCTGCATGGAGGAAATTCACTGTATTGATAAAACCCTCAGTACTTTACAGAGGAAAAGATCCTTTGGCTCCAAGACAGCAGCATTTAACCAATATAGGATGTCAGGAATACTCAATGCCCACAAAGGCCCAGACAATTTAAACCCCCAAATTTTTCCCTTTGTTCTGCTGTGGCTATAAAACACTTTGACTTTTTTTCCCCCTCTCAACATTTTTAAACATAACAAAGAAAAATAACTGTTTCAAACTTTTTCACATGAAGGGGAACATTATTATAGGCCATTCTTTCCTAGAAATCTTTTAAGTCTTATTTATTAACAGAATTAATCTGATCATAAGCTGGCTGATACACAAAGTGTTGAAATATGTCATCTTCCAACCATGCTTTGCTAATGAAATTTTGGTGTTAATTCAGGGATTTAACAGAATCCTAGAATCTGTAACAGGAATCAAGCAACAATTGTGGTTCATCTGGCAAAAAAAAGCAGCATTTTCCCTGTTTTCTGTTGTGGGTTTGTCACTGTATGCTCTCCATCATCCATTTCTTTCCAGAATCTACTTTTTGATGTGGAGTCCCCACTTGGCCATCAACTTCAGCATTAAAATGCTCTGAACATGTTTTGCAGTTAAAATCCCAGGAAATGTTTTGTACTTCCAATCCCAGGATCCAAAAGGATTTCATAAAAAACTGAACAACTAAGCCTAAACAACCAAGGCTGGGATTTCATAAATGACCTCAAGGTATCTTTATGATGCCACCATCTTCTCGTTCTGCCCAGCCCAGTAACCAAAAGCAGCAGAGAAGTTTGGAAAATGCTCTGACCATTGGAATTATCAAGCTCCAGGCTGATGTGGGTAGACCACTACAAGGATGCAAGAAACATATTTTTTTTTAAAAAAAGAGTTTACCCCACACTTGAGTGGCCAGAGAAGCTCCTGCACAGACATTCCCAGGTCAGTGCCCAGCCCCTTACTGGAGAGCTGCAATCCCAGCCTGAGGCATCACAAAGGGGTACCAGACATGGCCCTTCAGGCAGGTTTTCCAAACATCTGCAGGGCATTAACACATCTGATCCAGCTGATCCTGGGGCCCAAGGCACTGACTGGAGGTGCTGCAGTCACCATCCCTGGGTGTGGTTAAGAACAGACTGGGTGTGGCACTGGGTGTGCCGTGGTTTGGTTGAGGTGTTGGGGCTGGGTTGGACTCCATGATCTTGGAGGTCTCCTCCAACCCAGGGATTGTGATTGTGTGATTGTGTGATTCTGTGATTGTGTGATTCTGTGATTCTGGGATTCTGTGATTGTGTGATTCTAGGATTCTGGGATTCTGGGATTCTGTGATTCTGGGATTGTGTGATTCTGGGATTCTGGGATTCTGGGATTCTGGGATTCTGGGATTCTGGGATTGTGTGATTCTGGGATTCTGGGATTCTGTGACTCCTGATCTCTGGGCTGAGCACAGCTGAGGCACAGCACAGTGACCAGGTGAGCTCTGCTCTTTGTCCCATCAGCCCCAGCTCAGTGTCCTTGGGCTCTACCCCAAAGAGTTCAACTCCTGGTAAGCCCAAAGCAAGGACATCTCCACGGCACTGAGGGTGAGCTGGGTTTTGGGTCAGACCTCAGCTGCTTCGGGCTCTGCCACGAGACATTGCTGCTCCGTGGCACCCAGAGTGGCCACCCTAGGAGCCACAAGAGAGGAACGTGATGAGCCAAAGGTTTATCCTGATTTTTTGAGTGATGACATGACTTGCCCTTAGGCCACACCAACCACAGCCTAACACAGAGTGCCAAGGCCTTTAAGCATTTGTCTCAAACTGACCCAAACTGAGGCCATCTGAAGGCAAAAGCCTTGTTCAAACTGGGTTTTTAGGTTGTCAATAGAAGCAAAAGGTTCTTGAAAGTTTCATTTATTCTTTTTGACTAATATTTAAGATACTACCTTAAAAAATGCTGAGTTGAAGGAGATGGATGCAATTGTGCAATAATAACAAATCAGAAATCTTTTACTAGCAAAGAGAGTCAGGAATTTGAATTAACATCAAAATCATGTATTATGGCATCCACATCTGGATATCACTTTACTGCCTAAATCCAAAACTTCTCTGAGAGCCAGTTGGTTTCTGTAAAAATGTATTTCTCCCTTTGAAAGGAAATAATAATTGGAAGGTCTTACAGGAAGCCACCCAATACCAATAGAGGAAATTGCAATCTGTTCCTCAATGTTAGTTTAAATCAATGTTATATTTAGCAAAGGCTGTTTTTTAATGATAGTATTTTCAATAGCTTTTACTACACTGAGTCTCCTCAAAGGCTTACATTTTATTAAGAATTGCTTTGTTTGCAGAATGTTTCTTTAATCATCCCTCAAGGTCTTCAGCTTACCCTAGGTTAGATGTTATTCCTCATCTCCAGGACATCCAGGATTCCATTTTCACCAAAACCCTTTTTTTTTTAGCCCCAGGCTAATAAAAAGCAAAGTATTTCTGCATATGCTTGCCTAGAAATATGTGTGGTTCTTAAAAATACAAAGTGATCAAATATTAAAACCACCTTTTTCTGTTTCCAGAAGTATACACAGCATTTTAGCTTCCTAGGAATTTTCTGCTTGGGTATCTGGATTTCAGTAAATTTCCATTAAATCAGTGGTTTCAAAAGAAGTTTGTTTTTTTAAAGTACAGTATTAATGATACTAAACAAAATTCAAGAACTCCAAGCAAAACAGCTCCTCCAATTTCTTCTCCAAGTTGACAAAATCTTTTAAAACATACTCCCAGCACCAGTGCTAAAAACTCCCTGGGACACTGCTCAGAAATCCTGTGCAGAATTTCCCTGTGGTTTTTATGGATTTCATTACATTGTGAAGTAATAACATCAAAATGAAGTTTATAATAGATTTACATGCAGAAGGGTTTCATACCACCTATAATCATTAGTGTTCAAAAACTGGTGTTGCCAACAGCTGAATTATTCCACTGAATGTAACTTAAGAGAATCCAGAAATTCAAGAGTAGAGTTTGCAACAGAAGAAAAATGCTGCTGAAGAGTCTAAACCATGTTTTTCCAACATGTAACTCAAGAAGGCACCATGATAACTTGAATTACAGTGCATTTCTGACTCTGTGGAAGATGATTCCACTGTCACGGGGTTTCTGCAGATCTTGGTGGCCACTGAAAAAGTGAACTACACACAGTCCATGTTCCTAAGTGGTAAAAATTCACCTCTACCTGAAAATAATGTGATTTACCTGGGTTCTATCTGCAGAGCCTGGTGATAAAATGACCTACCTGTGGTGATTCTATCAGCATACCAGATTAGAGCCAACATTTTTATAGTTACACCTTTCACAGAATGATCAGAAAGAAAATTCTTCTCCTCAACAAGCACACAAATAAAGGCAGACATTTTCCTTAAGAAAAAATAATGATCATTAAAAAATCAATGACAGAAGGAAAAAGCACACTGCAGATGATGAGACAGTAATGACAACCTAATGCAAGTCATTCTGATACAGAGGGCAGCATTAACTGCACCATAATCCAATGGATTCTCAACATTTAAAAACTTCCATGGTATCTTATAGGCACAAAAAACCCTACATAAACTGTAGGAGTTGATTTTTTCATGAGTTTTTACATCCAATAATGTAATTCTTTGGTACGATTAAATGTCTTTACAAAGGAAAAAAAAAGGAATTTTCATTCTTCTGTACAACTTCTCATCAGGTGCTTTTGTTGTCAAACAGCAGATGACAGTTTCAAGATTTTCCCATTGCTCTTTACTACTCTGAGAAGAAAAAATGTTTAAAAGCTAATTCTGCTCATTTCTAGAGGTGAGATTCTCTGCAGCCACTTTGAGTCAAGGTGTCAAACTGCAAGAACACAACCTGGCAATTCAGCCTCTTAAAACAATGAGAAAGGCCAAAGAATGGAATTCTGATGCAAAATAGGTATAAATCTGCATAAAAAAATAAAATATAATAAAATATGTATAAAACTCCAGATAACAAATACTTTATTCCTTTAACATTCAGCACACACTTTGCTTGTATTTTTCAGTGGAAGCTAAGGACAAACTTTCCTTCAATGCAGCCTTAAACATGAAAGTTGGGAAGGCTTGTGAGAACCAGGCTGCTGCTGCCTCACTCTCCTATTTTTCACCTTTCCTCTCTTTCAAGCCCTGAAAGCACGGCATAAAGGTGCTGAAAATACACTAAAACATCAGGGCCAGTACAAAAAGAAAGAGAACAGTGAAGATTCAAGTATTAGACTGAGGAGGATGGATGAGATTTGCCAAATCCAGGAGTTTTATGCAGGCATGGGATCAGCTAGAGGAACGGGAGCCTGAGTCACCAGCTCCATCAAAGACAAGGTCTGGGGATGTCTGGGTGAGCTCTGTGTGAACAGGAACCATCCCTGCACTCAGAACTTTTAATTACCCTCACCCAGGCAGCAGCATCAGCGACTGAAATCCCCAGATTACCTTGATTGCTCTGTCATTATCTGTCATCAGCTGCTGCTTCTCATCTTCCAGCTTGTGCGCAACTTCCTGGAGCCGCTGCTCCGCCGCAAGCTGCTGCCGGCTGCTCTCCTCCTTCAGGAAGGAAATGGTTGTCTTCAGTTCAGCTATCTCCTGAAAAGAAAGCAGCATGTTAAATAAAGCTCCCCTCAACAGAAGACATGCATTTTGCCCGGTTTTTAATATAAACATGGCATTGGCAAGCTCTGCTGTGCGAGCTGGGTGCTTGAAATCAGCACACTGCACACTAGCAGGGCATGGAATTCCATGCAGAGAAAAGGAATAGAGGGAGGCTGGAAATGACAGGAATTGCTGAACACAAAATATTTGGAAGTGTTTTCCACTGTGACATTCCAAAATGTTTACTCATGAGAACAAAGCACATCTGTGATCTTCAAACTGGAGCCTGCTCCCCGTCTCTGAAAGCAGGAGTGTGAGTTTACATCGGGATGGTGCTGCTCCTTTTCCAGGGGGATATTTTACAGCTTGACACTGCTGAGAAGAAAAACGCCCACACTCACACACTGGACTGAAATGTAAACCTGACAGGAAAATTTCTGAACTGCTGAAAGGAGCAGATTTTGCTGAGCAATACAGTGAGGACCTGACTCCACATCCAGGACCTTCATCTAGACCTTTTAGGTGATTCACTCGTCATTTGTTGAATTGTATTTGTTTTACCTTTTTCATCACTGGGGAAAGTCATAACTAACCCTGATCCTTTAGGCATATTTACAGAATTTTATACTGACATGTCATCACCCAGCAAAGCACTTAAACATGTGGGAGAATCACTGACTTTAATGTATATATTCAAGCTTAAGGTTAAGCTGCTGTAGCAGCATATTATAGAATAATTCTAAAAGCACTTTAGCAGAGAGGCAGTTCAGGGAGAGACTACCAGAGTGCTTAGACTTTGCCAGGCCTCGTCACTGGCAGAGAAACATTTATTTATATTAATTACATGGTTATTTAGGAAAAAAATTAAGTTAAAAAACCCTAATAATAGGCCAGGATTAGTGTAAAAAGAACTATGCTACAAATGAAGGTACTAAAATCACTGGGAAAGGGGGAAAAGCCTGATTAAAACTCAGTAGTAAATTTATTTCTCTTTACCTACCTGAAAAGCCCAGGAAGTATCACAGATTATGTGTAAAACCTACCTTTGTATTTCTGTATTGCTTTTCTAAAAAACAAATACATATTTCAAAAGATAATACCCACCAAAAGGAAGGGCTTTTGAGACCAACATGCCAAAGTTTAGAGATTATCTGGATAGGGTGCAACTCTTCAGCCAGGATTAAGAAGTGTCTCTGGGTTTGCAGTTTAGGTAATTGTTTAGAAGACAGGCAATTTGCAGAAATGGGGTTTTACCAGGTGTTTAATGTGCAGAAGAAAGCAGAAGAAATCAATGGATTATACAAATTATTAAGATAACAACTTGAAGCCATGCAAAACTACAGCATTTTGTGTATGTCCCATTTTGTCATTTTAAAGAGAAAACAAAGTAGCAAACTCCTCAGTACAACACAAACCTGAGATCTAAAGCTTCTACTGGGTTGAGACCCTGGTCTAGCACAGGAATTCTGAAACGCATGCAAGGAAATTTCAGCAGGAATTGATGAAGAAAGATCTGCTTTGTGCAGTACTTTTCCGAGCAAAAATTTCTATTTACTTTGTATAAACTTCAGAGGAAATTTCTTGAAATATCTTCTCTGTGTGGGTGTTAAAAGTGAATGTTCCAAGAGGCCACAGAGAGTAAGACTGGACAGATGTTGTCAGCAAGGCAACCACAAGAAAAGTTGTGATTGACCAATTATTAACAAAAAAAACCCAAACCCAAGCATGTCCAAGGAACTTGGGGGATTTGATTTAAACCCACACAAGTAAAGAAATTCAGACATTGGGGTGAAACTGTTTCACTGAGCCAAACAGCCCTGAGAGATGATGGATGTGTTGTGTCTGCCCCAGAAAGTGCTGAGGAACTGGGTCCAGCTCTCCCCAGTAAAATGTCCCAGCTACAGCAAAGCCACCTTGATACAAAACATGTCCCCGAATTGTGAGACTATTCTGCAGGCCAATAAATGTCAGTCTGACAAAATTGATTATGATATTTAGGTTAAAGAGTTCTTACCTTGCCCTACACTACCTACATGTTCCTGCTGCAACAATTAAAGCAATTTCCCTCATCCCTTGCTTAAAAACTCAGAAATGCTTCAATTATTCCAACTCTTTAACAAATGGACCAAGAACCATTTTTGTATTGACATTGGATTGTGTCTGGCATGGAGAGGCTCCCTTGATTCCACTCACGTGTGAGTGACAATGACAAAAGGTAAAATAGAGGTAGCAATAGAAGGGATCTCTTCCTTCAGGTCTGACATGGATTAAATGTTACTTTTTAAGCTTTAACCATTTCCTGGTTTTCTGGTTCAGACAGGAAGATAAAAGAAAAAAGAGGTTTTTTTGTTGTTGTGTCTTTCTTTCTTTCTTTATAAATAAGGCTCTCAAAAATCACTGATTTAAAATTACTGGAAAAGTATTTAGGAAAGAGAACATTATCTCTGATTTACCACAGAATCAGGGAAGTGGTGCAGGTGGAATGGATGAGTTTAATGAAGTATCACCCAGAGCTGGTTGTTCAGGACCAGCCCAGTCAGGTTTTAAGTATCTCCAAGGATGGAGACTCTACAACCTCTCTGTATGCAGATAAATGTGTAAAAATACAGGTCAGATTTTAGAAACAGAATATAGGACATATTTACCAATGATTCTGATAAAGCAGTGTGAAAAAGTGACAGCCAATAAATGTCACCAAAACAACTGATGTCACAATTTTGGACAAGTGTTACAGAGAATAAGACTCAAAGGAGCTGAAAAGCTGAAATCAAGAGTTTTAAATATTTTGAAGTGTTGGTAAAACAGTAAAGTCTGCAGTTTCTTGTTATTGTCTTGCTGATCACTTCTGTCTAGTTTAGAGGCTGCTAAACCCTTCTTTGCAGTGTTTTTATTGATTTTAAAAGACTATTATTGGACTATTGGCTGCAAACACACTTTGCAGTGCAAGAGAGACATTCTGCTGTGGCTGGGAGCAATGAGGACAATGACACCTCCACACAAATCCTCGTGGCAATTTTCTTCTTATTAAAAGCTTAACTTCTGGTTGCATCTCCATCATTTTTCACACTTCAGTACTACCTGTCAGTCAAACTGAAAGCTGAAGCATGTAAAAATCATCCAGCCTTACCATTTTTAAGTATATATGTAAATTCAACACTCATTTTCATCTTTTGAGTTCTCTGAAGACCAAAAACTCAAGTCAAAACCAGTCTGCCTCCAGGACACTGACATCCCTCAAGGTGCTGTTTTGGGCAGAAATGCAGAACTGGTGGGGATCAATGATAAAGATGAAGAAACCTTGGGTAACACCGCCTCTAACATGAAATGCAAGTCCTGGCTGTGCAACGGCTCGTGATTCTATGAGATCTTCCTTCCCACTGGAAGGAGGACTCAGTCCTCTGGGGTCCTCAGGAGATGATGATGGAGATGAAAAAGACGAAATTCAGAGCTCAAAAAAACCCACCTGTATTTTCCAGCTTCATGCTCTGTGCTTTTTTAGTTAAAATCTGCAAGAAGACACTGGATGTTCGATTTAGTAACGGGATATGACTTCTCCTGGTTGTCCAGACCAGAAATAACTCAACTCTTCATAAGTTCCCAAGTGGAACAGGTTCACCTGAGCTCCCTGTCTGCTGGCCACGTACCTGTGAGGACCTGGCCAGTTTCTGGCTGAACTCCTCCTCCGTCTGCTTCAGCCGCCTGTTGGCCTGGAACACACACAGAAGACAGCCCCGTTAGCCCAGGCACAGGACGTGCACAGACACTCTGCCACCGGGCCCTGGGCTTGGCACCTCCTCCACATGCCCGTCGCCGAGCGCCGGCCCCGCGCCAGCCCCAACGCCCTTTTGTGGCAGCCAAGAAACCGCCAGGGCCGGGCTTTGATCTCGGGCCAACTATTCATCACTTAAAAGAGGGGAGAAATTGTACCTCTGCTGCCAATTATTAGAAAAACATAAAGAGTTCTGCGGATTAAAAAAAGAAAAAAAGGAGAGAATGAGAAAATGCGTGTGTGTGTGTGTGTGTGTGTGTGTGTGTGTGTGTGTGGCAGGGGAAGGAGGCAACACACATAAACGAGTTTATCAGGATGAATTTGTTTCTAAACAGAGGGGGAAAAACGAGGAGAAAGTCCCAGGCAATGTGGCATGGGGGACGCAGCTTCACCTCTCAGTTCTGTGTCTGCAACTGTCCTTTGTCCCATTGCTCAGCCCTTCCTATGTGGGGGAAAGGTGAGGATTGCACTGAAAATCCATCCAAGATGCAGCTAAACCAGCTTGGACATACAGCTCTTTCCTTACCCCAGCTTCTTTTTCACAACTCAAAGCTAAAGAATAAACCAAACTGAAAACAAGGCTGCTTGGTCACATTAGTACCCAACCAGCAAGTATTTCCATAACCCCAGGAAAAATAGCTCTTAAGGTTTTTTTTCCTCAAATAATTTAATTTCAGAAATAATTTGATAGTAGTGATATTAATAAAAAAAATAAATGCAATTTCATTTCAGGAGAGAAACCTGATTTGTATTTTTCTTGCAGAAACCAGCCCAGCCCCACCACGCTGTCCTCAGGTGAACTGCTTGGCGCTCTCGTCTTCTTGGCTCTCAAACTTGAGGACAGGTGTCTAAGACAAATATTTTCTTAGGGGGGACAGAATATCACGCAGCTGAGTTCTGAAGCAAATTTAAGCTGATTAAGTTTTCAAAATCTATCTGACCTCCTGCTCAAACCTTTGATCTGTCGTCCTTAGTTTTACGGCACCGCATCCGGCGCCCAAACGCCGGCTCCCGCCAGCCCCTCTTTGCGGGGACCAAAAAAACCCACAGGGGCCCCCAAAGCCTCTGAACCCTGCGTGCATCCAGCTCAGGCTCCACTTCTGCAAACACCAGGGATTTCAGGCAGGCAAAGAGTCTTATTGATTTTACTGGGCTATAAATCGAGGAGCTTAGAGCCGCGGAGCGTTTGCGGATCGTCACGGTAGGGCTGGAATCATCCTCGGCAATCCGGGCAGCTCTGTAAGGTGCAGCTCAGAGTAAGAATATTACAGCCAGTTCAAAGTAATCCTAAACTTCACATGAAATTGCAATTTCAGATCCTCAATCCCTTCAAATTCCAAAATTATGGAACATATGGATGTCTCCATCTGTTTGTTGGTACTAAGGAATCTACTAAAAAAGTTATCAAAATCAATTACCAAATTTGTGCATCATTTTTGAGATAACATTATGGCTTGGTTTTGTTATAAATAGACATAACGGCAATACACATTGGTTTGAACCAGCATCTAGAAGAATTCTGGAGCACCAGACAAATTAAATTTCACTTTTTCTCCATTTATCACTCAAAAGTGAGCCACAAACACTGTAAGGGCACATGGTAGGGGTGCATAAATAAAAGGAGTGGTGACACAGCACCAGTTATCCCAGGGAGCTCTGTCCATGCTCTGTTTCTCATACTCAGGCTGACCCACGTTAACACTCGTTCCATTGTACTGCAGCCTAGTTTCAGAGGATGTTTTACCACCACTGCATGTCATAAAGTGACTGAAACTGCCAGTTTATCTTTAGAGAAAAAAAAAAGTAAAAAAATAAGTTACAGCAATAGCATAAATTACTGCTAGTCCCAGAAAGGGAGAGAGACTCCTCAGCAAGGCACTGCACAGATCACGTTACAGCTGCTCTCGCTCAACTTGCCTGGGGTAAAAGTCCTCATCTTTCATGGAAGCAGCTTTATAACCTCCTGAACCCACAGAAGAAATCTCAATAAATAATAAAGAACCACTCATGAGTTCCATAAACAAATTAGAATTTGTTTGTTCACACTGAGTAGAATCAGGCTGACCTCTGAAAGACAGGACAGAGGTGATCCAAAAGAAAGATACTCTGAATTTCATTGTTTTATTCCTAACTAAAGGCAAAGAATGGATATCTTACCAGTTTACTTAAAAGGAATTGCAACATTTTATTTTATAATGGCTTTAACAACTTCCAGTTAGCAAAATATTTATAAGCTTTGTCTCCCAGCCACCAACAAACCATAAATTCTTGCATTTTCTTCCAGTCCCAAACATGTGAGGAGTCTGAATCTCAGAGGTACTGAGCTCCCAAAGCTTCCCCTGGAGATAGCAGAAGCACAGCTCCATGGGCTCTGGTTGTCTAAAACTGGTTATGGGCCCTGTGGCACTAAAAGCTATGGACAGTCCCTGCCAGTACCTTAAAGGGTCCTACAGGAGGCCTGGAGAGGGACTTTGCACAAGGGCATGCAGTGATAGGAAAAGGGGGAATGGCTTCCCACTGATGAAGGGCAGGGTTAGGTGGGATTTGGGATGGAATTGTTCCCTGGGAGGGTGGTACAGGGTGCCCAGAGCAGCTGTGGCTGCCCCTGGATCCCTGGCAGTGCCCAAGGCCAGGCTGGACAGGGCTTGGAGCACCCTGGGACAGTGGAAGGTGTCCCTGCCATGGCAGGGGTGGCACTGGATGGGCTTTAAGGCCCCTTCCAACCCAAACCATTCCATAATCCTGTGGCTCCTGCTGAGTTCAGCTTTTCCCTGAGGTCTGTAACACCCAGCAGCTCTTGCATCATCACAAACCACACGAGCAGCTCTGATGAAGGCAGAGACCACAATTTACAGCACTGAAAAGATCCAACTCATGGGGCTGCCTGGGCACCCTCTTTTCCACTGCAGAAATGTGAAGCTTCTCCTTTCTTAAACCTGCAACTAAAACTAATTTAGTACCTCTTTATACAGGCTGTTGCTTTGCAACTAAGGGAGACATAAACCACCTTCCTTGGGGTAGAGGTAGCACTGCTACGCACAGAAAATGCCTTTTTACTCTTTTTTGTTTTAAGGAATGAGTAAATACACACGGAGCTGTGTACAGGGAACATCAAGGGGGATTTATATCTTATTTATCTTGATAAATGAGAAGGTTCACAGTGGCCTGATGCACACACACAACAGTTTCCTGGGCTTTTTCTTTTCCAACTGCCTGCTGGGTGCATGTGCTGGAGGAAGCATGAGCTGTTTCTGAATTATTTTAAGGGCATTCCCTCCCTTTCAGGTTAGGTGCTATTTCAGAAACATAATGAATAAGAATCCAAGTGGAAGGTGAACATTTGGAGGGTCAGCCAGTGATCATTAAAGTCAAGCTCTTTTTATAGCAATGGGCAGCACTGCAAATAGAGTTAATGGTCTGAAACCAGTTTTCTGTGTGCGAGAGGTGGCTGCTGAAATTCCCACTTGGCAGAAGCTTGTCAGAAATATCAGTTGGAATATCCATTTTTGTAATGAAAAAGGTTTCAATTGGATAAGCTGCAGAGGAATTCCACTGATTCAAAAATGAACTCCTGTTTAGTTTCACACAGTTAATACATATTTTAGCTAAAATTATCTGATTATGATGATTTTACACGCGGTTATTTTATATTACAGAGGACTTTCACATTAAAAAGATTATGTCCTTGTTGCAGTTAATTGGTTTTAAAAACCAACAGTAATTCTTTAACAAGCCTGAAAGCATCAAATTGTGGTTGCTGAGCAAAACTGCATTGACTTCAACAAAACATTTCATGTAAAAATTGAAACAGTTATTAGCACTCCAGATGTGAATTAATGGATGCTCTTCTAACACAGCCCCGTTTTCACTTTCTCCTTTCATGGAACAGAACAGCATCAGTAAAGGAGCACAGGATCAGTGACAGGACCACATGACAAAAGCACACCGTGTCCTACCCTAACTGCCAAGTATTTATAAGCTGTTCTGAAGGCAGGAGGTACTTTGAGGCACAGAGGGAACTTTCAGCTCCAGTTCCACTCGATGGAGCACATGCCCTCAACAGCCCCGAGGTCGCTCCCGGGTCCATCTGCTCCAGCTGCACTCTGGGCTGGGCAGCCACGAGGACAACTCCATCCTCCAGCAACACCCATGGAGGCATTTGGGATGTCCTGGATATCCATCAAAAACGAAGCTGTTCAGAATCCTTGAAACATTACAAATCTGTGCATTGTGTAAGATACTGGGGAAAAATCCTTCCTGGGAGGGTGGGCAGGCCCTGGCACAGGTGCCCAGAGCAGCTGTGGCTGCCCCTGGATCCCTGGAAGTGCCCAAGGCCAGGCTGGACAGGGCTTGGAGCAGCCTGGGACAGTGGAAGGTGTCCCTGCCATGGCAGGGGTGGCACTGGATGGGCTTTAAGGCCCCTTCCAACCCAAACATTCAGGGTCTAGTGATGGGCTGGGCAGTTTATAGTTGGACTCAATGACCTTAGAGGTCTTTTCCAACCTAAATAATTCCATGTTTCTCTATCTTCCAGCTTTGGAAACAGCTCTCATAACTAGAGTTTTATATATATATATATA
>VZSE01015353.1:0-36078 GCA_013398275.1 Promerops cafer
CATCCCCTTCCCCCTTCAGACCTGGTTTATAGCCCTCTCAAAGGTGGTCGTGGTGTTAGTTTCCTGTCATATGAATGGGAAAATCAAGACTGAAGAAGGGATGAGAAAAAAGCTGGAGCTTCTGTAAAATTGTTAAGGTATTTTT
Source organism: Promerops cafer (assembly GCA_013398275.1). NCBI lineage: Eukaryota > Metazoa > Chordata > Aves > Passeriformes > Nectariniidae > Promerops > Promerops cafer. The sequence goes on from VZSE01015353.1 coordinate 146, forward strand.
AGGAGCAGACGCAATTCTGAGGGGTCTAAGATTCAGAGGGCATCCTCCAGGTAACCTGGGGTGTAGGAGTGTACCTTTCTAAAAGGTGCATCACTGCTAGAGTAGGGTAGGAGTGGGGGGAGAGGCCAGAGCTCTGTGAGGAAGGGGAACTGGTACTTGACTGAAATGGAGTAAAAAAAATTATGCACAGTCTGGCCCAGATCAACACTGGGCAGCTACAATTTAGGTTAAACCTTCATTTTTTTTTCACCTTTTGGTTCGTGTTGTATTTTGGGGGGTTTGTTTGTTTGTGTTTGTGTTTTTTTTGTTTGTGTTTTTTTTGTTGTTTTTGCTTTTTGTTTGTTTTTTTTTTTTTTAAATTTTATTTTTTTTTTTTTGTTTTGGTTTTTTCCTGGGATTTTTGTTTGTTTGTTTGTTTGTATTTGAATTTTAGTTGCTGTTAAAATTTCTGAAAGGCAGATGGCCTCACCTTTGAATTTTTGGCAGATTTTGTGATGCAGAGACAGCCAAGTGGTAGCAAAAGAACCTGCCCAGAAGCTGCTCTGTTTGGACTGAGGGAGCAGGACACAGACAAGACACCTTCATGCACCAGGACTCATTGGCTTCTTTCCCCTATGCCCAAAGGCAGGTAGCAGCTACACATAGAGCTCGCTTCAAGGAGTGAGGGTAGGGAGATAAGGCTGGAGCAGAATCTGCTCTAACGAGGAGTGGAAAGCAGTTTCTGAAGAAATAGTGATAACCAAGGGTGAAGAGGACTCTGCAGAGACATAGGTCTCATGTCTGGGTGGTGGAAACAGCTGGGCAAAGTGAAGGATGGTCAGCTTGGCTGTGCTGAGTAGAGGAGCTTTGGCAGTGCTGCAGCTGTGGATCAGGAGCTGGGTTTGATCTGCCTGGTGGGGCTGTGGGGGCACGGAGGGGTAGAGTTTTGAGGACAGACAGTGACACCCCAGCTCAGAAACATGCCTGGGGGAAGAGAAGCTGCAAGGAGAAGGACCAACCATGTGAAATTCAACAAAGGAAGGAGCCACATTCTGCACCTGGGATGGGGCAGCCCTGGATGTACAGACACTGGGGAATGAGAGGCTGGACAGCAGTGCCATGGAAAGGGCCCTGGGGTTCTGGTCCATGGCAAGTTGAACATGAGCCAGCAGTGCCCTGGCAGCCAGGAGGGCCAAGCGTGTCCTGGGGGCATCAGGGACAGCACGGCCAGCTGGGCAAGGGAGGGGATTGTCCTGCTCTGCTCTGCACTGAGGCGGCTTCACCTCGAGTGCTGGGGGCACTTTTGGGTGCCACAGTCTAAGAAAGATACTAAACTATTAGAGTCCAGAGGAGAGCAGCAAAGATGGTGAAAGGCCTTGAGGGGAAGCCATATGAGAGCAGCTGAGGTCACTTGGTCTGTTCAGCCTGGAGGAGCCTGAGGGGAGACCTCACTGCAGTTACAACTTCCTTATGAGGGGAAAAGGAGGGGCAGACACTGATCTCTTCTCTGAGTGACCAGTGACAGGACCTGAGGCAATGGCTTGAAGTTGTGTCAGGGGAGGCTTAGGTTAGATATTAGGAAAAGGTTCTTCCCCTAGAGGGTGATTCAGCACTGAAACAGCTCCCCAGGAGAGTGGTCACAGCAGCAAACCTGACAGATTTCAGGAAGTATTTGGACAATGCTCTCAGGCACATGATGTGACTTGGGGATGGTGCTGTGCAGGGCCAGGAGTTGGACTCAATTGTCCTTGTGGGTCCTTTTCAACTCAGCTTTTTTCTGTGGTTCTCTGACTTATGGAAGGTGGGTGCTTAATGTTGCATAGGGAAGACTGTATCTGGTGCAGGCATCAAATACCTGCAAGTGGATGAGTGGATGTCTGAGTACTTTACAGGGTGTTTAAGCCCTGTCAAACACTAAACATGAAAGCATGTGGAGGAAATGTGGGTGAAATTCACTGGCTGAGCAGTGAGTTTTGCTCAGTGGTATGTGGATGGGGGAGGCAGGGACGCTGAGCAAAGGAGCCTGGTACTGCAACTATTTCACTGTTAATTTTTTAAAAAAAAGATTATGGAACCCCTCTCTGCTATATGAGATAGCTATTAGGATTTACCAAGCCAGGATGGACAGATTTTGTTAACTAATATGTAGCAAGGCTGAGCAAAGCTGAAACATTTTTGCTGAGCTCCGGAACAGCGGCAATCTTGGCAGAGCTGCGGTGTGACAGGGCATGGGGTGGTTGGCTTTACTGGGGGGTGAGCTGACGGACCTGGTGGTGGTGGGGGAGGCAGGTGGTGAGTGGGTTGAGCCCCTGCTCCACGGATGATGCAGGGAGCACTGCGGACCCGGGAAAGGTATTTCACAGCAGTTCTGAGGTTAGGGGTGCCCAGCAGCAGCAATGCTCTGGCTGCTGTTGTCATCATGTGTCAATGCACGGCACTGTTGAAATTTCTTCCTGTAATTTTCAAAACATTAGGATACCATATATAAGTCAGTGCTGCAGAGGGCAGTAGCACCCCATCACTCCCCTCTACTTGTGTATTAATTACCGGGGTCTGTCGATGTCATTCGAGCAGAAGGGAGGTTTTTACAGTGGTGCCTGCAGGCTCTAGGAGCCAGAAGAGGGTGCTGGAGATCTTCTGCTTGTTCTGCTCCTGCTCTGCTCACAGCTTATTACTATTACTGTTTTTGTTTTTCTCAACTAGTGTACCTAAGTGTTCTAGGATATTTTAAATACTTTACTATGGCAGCACCTAAATGCAGTGACAATTACACTGTTCATGGAACTACTCTGATACAATACATGCCTGTACTCATAAAATGCATGAAATTGCAGTCTGTAGTAAGTTGGAGTTTGGCAAATCATGTTCTTAAGCAGAACAGCCTGCATGGATAGGTCTGTGGTAAATTAAAGAGAGAAAGACCATTCTGACATATTTTTAGCTACACAAACTCTGTGCATACAAGAACATTAGTTTAAAGAAAAGATGGAAGTAAAATCAGTTGCATTCTCTGTTCTGCTGTGATTCTCCCCTGAAGTAAATCCCTGTTTGAGGTTTGCAGGTTGCCTTATGTGCTGTAATGATGCCATTTAAACATTTGCAGTTAGGTTTGGGTTAAGCTGATGTTTTCAGTTAAAACTTGGCTTCTTTTGAGATGTGTGCTTGCCAATTCACAGTAGGACAGGTAATTTTTGCTTTAAAAAAACAGTTAAAATGGACAACAGAAGAAGGCTTATTCTCATTCTGTTAATCATTAAAAGCTGACACTAGAGGATGAAAAAGATGTAGTTGAAACATTCTCCCATTTTTGTATTTTCAGCTAGATTGCTTCTCTTCAGAGCTGGGATGAGATGGCTTTCTATAATCTGCAACTTGCAGCTCACTTCTAGGAGTTTTCTTTTCCAGTGGATTTTTTTAAGAAGTTTTAATCTCTGTCTTGCCCTGCAGTTCTGGTGCTGATGCCTGGTAGTTGGAAATGAGCCATGACCACTTATAACAGGTTTTTGTAGCTTTTGGACAAAAATCTTCCATTTTGAGGGGCTAGCATTAGGCACCTCTTTTTGGAGATGTAATTGCCTCATTCAGAGATGGAGAGCAAATGCCCTGCTGTTCACCAGCGGGAGTTACAAATACAGTGACTGAAAACAAGACTTCACGAGTTGATTTTAGACTTCTAATTAGAAGAAAATTTTCTTTAGCTGTCCATACCTAAGGGAGTTAAGCAATAAGATGTATTAACGTGCCAGCCTGTCCCTATGGATATGAGGTCATACTGCCTCTCTTCCCCAGGGAGATGGGCAACACTCCTCCCTAGTTCTTTCTTTAATCACACTGTTGGAGAAGGAGATGCTGCAGGTGTTTGTGTCCTCGGTTAAATGACCTTCAGTTCCTCAATCACATTTGTCTGTAGTTGTGAACACATTGTCCTGCACTGTGGGGGAATAGAGCTGCTTAAGCATTTTTTTATAAATAAAAATCAAAGGCTACATGTGTAATGGAGGTCAAGCATTTACACAGCACAAAGCTCTCTTATGATAGGGCTTCGGGGATTCATATAGGTCCAAGTGAAATAAAGGTGCCCACTCTTGTCTCTATCTCCTTGGAAAACAGCAGTTATCCATCCAAGAATGGGAAGGTAAATCCATAGATCTTTTTCATGTTACTTCTGTACTGGAGGAATTAATCCCCCATCTGCCCACACAAGAGTTTTTGCTCTCTCTCTCATGCAAGCCTCCACTTTGTTCACCATTCAAATCAGGGCCCAGATTTTCACACTTCTGAAAAAAAAAAAGAAAAATCCAAACCAAAACACACCTTCAAAGGGTAATTTGACATAAATCCTCCGCCCTCATCGTCTTCCAATCCTTTGACTGCGTTTTCTGCCCTGTAAGAAGAGCTGGGGCATTTCATTTCTCCCTTCACGCCGCAGCAGTGCCCCGGGTGTTTGAAAGGTGAGGATGTCCCGAGGATGCCAGAGGCAGAGCAGATCACCGTCTGGCAGGCTGGCGGTGGCAGCGTGGTGCAGAGGCTGCGGTGCGCGCCGCGGGCGCATCTCCCCCTGCGAGCAGAGCAGAGCTGAGCGGCGCAGGGAACCACAACAGCTCCAGACCCATGAAATCATTTTCCTTGCCTCTAAGACAGGCCCGAATCATTCCTTTTTATAGGAAAGAACATTTTGTAGTCTATCTTGCTCTATTGTTAAAGGAAGAATACATGAAGCACACCAAAATGTGAGGGATCAGGATGCTGAGACAGCAGTGCTTGAAGGAGGATGCTTGGGTTTGCAGTGGATGGACAACAGAGCAAGGTGAAATATAGGAGAGGTAACTAACCATCTCACAAGTGTCACTGTATGATGTGATGTAAGTGTGCAGCAGGCTCTGGAAGTGAGAGTTTTAAGTAGGAAATAGAATTTTCTTTGGCTGCAGTCTTGAAGTTTTCTTCTTGTTAAACTTTTCATGACCTTCTATTGGAGATGGTGTAGCAAAAATATGAAATCATTAAAAAAAACATTGTGAGTTTTGTATTTATTTTTTTTTTCTTATTCCATAGTAAACTCTTAAAACCAATGCATCTGAGTGTGCATGTATATGCTTATATGTAGAAATAAGCATGTAAGTCCTTGTATAAGGACTGTGAGAACAGATCATATTTCAGTCCATAGTTCCTTTTGGAACCATCTCATTTTTTGTGGAATGTTTCATTTTTCTGCCTTCTCTGTTAAAGGACATGCTGTTTAGGAGTTTAACACTGTTTCTGTAGGCTCTAAGCCCCAGGTACCCAAAGGTACATAGGTGGTTGCAGTGGGCAGACCAGCAGCTTTTGCTGAAGGTGCCTGGTTTGGCACAACCTGAGAAAGTTGAGGAATGCCTGACTGCAGCTTGTGCTGCTTTGTGTAAGCAGAATATGTCCTTATCCTCCCTCCAGGCTGGGACTGCCTCTTGAGAGTAATAACAAGTTACTGTCTATGTTTGTTACAGATTAAAATCCTGCCACGATGAACCAAACTATAAACTCTCTTCTAAGGCCTGAGTACTCACAGGTTATTTTCAAGTGTGGTAGGTATGGAACGAATAAATCTAAATGAGAATCTGGGTGTAACTATGCTGTCTCCCTCCTGACCTACCTGTCCAATCACCTGCTGACAGCACCTGTGCAGGCATAGTACCTGCAGGTCTCCCTAAAAGCATCTCTCCAGTGGCTAGTTCTTGTGTTGGCCACTCATTTTTCAGTATTACTAAACCACACACTGGCTTCTAAATATGTCAAGCAGTTCCCCTCAGAGCAGGGAGGCTGGTCTGTCCCTCTGCCATGCCTTTCCCAAGTGTCAGGAGCACTGCAGGGCATGAGGCTGTTGCTGGGGTCACTTCTGGGCCTGACTGATGCCGGTGCACCCACCAAGCACAGCAGAAATAGTTCCTTTCTTCAAGACTTTTCAAGAAAATCAGTTTTCTTTTTCCTGGAGTATGTGATTTATATTTATATTTGAGCAGTGAATTGGCTTACTATGCAGAGAAATCAGAGGCAGCCTTTCCAAAGGTTATTTACCACATGTCTAAAATACATGGTGTGTAATTGAGAAACAGAGAACTCTTCTCACAAGTGTTTGTACATGCAGATTAATATATTCTGGGGTTAAAGTGAACATTTAGTCCAATGAACTCATCATGTTTGTTTGTTGGTTTTATAGACCTTACGGCGTGCTTGGGTTTACATTTGGGAAACAAAAACATCAATCAGCAGCTCTTGGCTTTTGTGTATCAGATTTTTCCTAAATGGAATGCAAGTACACTTTTGTAGTAATTAGCTTTGTGTTGAAATTATTTATTATATTCTTTCTAAACCATCACATGAATAAAATAAAAGGGTAGGGGCCAACCAATTGTTTTAAAACCAATATTTCTGTAACTTGTTACCTGCAGATCTTAGATCTTAATTTTCTTCTCTTTATTGAGAAATGCAAGTAATTTACTTCATGTCTTATTGATTTTGAGCATTTTCTTATTGATTTAAACAATTTTCACTTTCCTTCCAGATCTCTGTAGTATTCCTATACACAGGTTTTTTAAACTGCAGAGTTCCCATTCATCAGAATAATATTTAATTTGCAGCCATGCAAGGACAGCTTGATTAAACCATATTTCTTTTCTACTGAAAATCAAGATTTTCTTGGATCTAAGGCCAGCTGGCAGTGTTCATGTAACTATGCTGATTTGTGTTTTATGAGTCTTAAAATCTTATTTTATTCTGGTTCTACAATGCTCAACAAAAGCATGGGGTGGAGTTGGCCACATAATTTTTATGAATATTATATATAGCTGAACAGGATTTGCACAGCTTTCTTTAGTAGGAACGGACAGAACTTCAGATTTCAGAATCATGGAATGGTGGAGGCCTTCGGGGACTGCTGGAGGTCGTCTTTCCCAACCTCTTTGCTCTGTGGAGCTGGCTGCTCAGGATCATGTCCACACGGCTTCTGAATATCCCCAAGGATGGGCAGTGGGTTAAAATTCACCAACATCACTCTTGCCTGCGCTAAGGTGACCCTGGGCTTGCAGTTCTGCTGGGGGTCACCCCCAGGGTGGTGCCCCTGGTCTCCAGGCTCTGTGGTGCCACTGCTGGGGCTGTGTGTCACTGTGGCCCCGGGGCAGCACCATGCCACGCTAGGGAACAACCCGTGTGACCTCTGCCAAAATGCCCTGTGCCCAGGCGCTGAGTTCTGCTCTGCAGAGCTGCCCAGGGGAGGTTCAGAGCTGCCAGCCCACCCCGCTGCTCTGACATTTTCCCTGTTGCTGCTGCTGCTGCAGGGGCAATCTGAAAGCTTTTGTGTTCCTCAAATGTGATTGCCCACAGAAACCTGCAAAGCCACCCTGGACTTTGCAGCATGTCTGCTCTGGCTGCTGCCCTTCCAGAGCCACAGCAGTGCTGGGGAAGGGTTCTTTGCCAGGACAGGGTTGCATGAGCGAGGCCACCCTGCCAAGCCTTCCGTGATTGCTAAGTGCTAAATGATTACTGGCAGTGGAGACTGCCTGTGTTCACTGCTATCAGTCCATCCTCTGTGTTTATCACTGGCAACAAAACACAAAAAGCGAAGGGAGGCAGACTGGAAGCACAGTGGATTGGAAGGCAGAGGAATAGGCTTGAATACCTGGCATCTGATCACCTCAGAGGTGGTCCTTTTAGAGATGAAACTGCTCTCCAGAGTCGAGATATCCAATGGTTCCGTGTTGTCAGGAGTGGGAGAATTGATCCTTAGGGAGGAGGAGATGTGGAGAAGCAGGCCTTGGGAAGAACTGTGTATCCCATGTCCAGCAGAGTGCCAATGTGATCACTTTGAGAACATGGAGAAAAAGGTGGTTGTCACTTAGATTCCTCTGGATCCTTGAAAGTTTAACTGTGAACACAGGTGTGTTTTTGCCGAGACAAACAAACAAGTGGATATTTAGGAAAACAAAATAAAACAAATTCTAGAGTTTGGGGAAAAAAAGTATGAATGGAATCAGCAGCAGGTGAAAATCTTGTGTGTTAAAACAAGCAAAAGACCTAATAATGTCAAACAGTGTTCAACTCAGGCAAGGGAGAGGTATTTCTCCCAGACAGCTTGCAACCATTTATCCAAGGCATAATTCCCTGGAATTAATAACATGAATAATTTTGTCTGCAAGATGTGCCACTTGCTTAAAAGCAGCACTAGTATCTGACCTAAAATGGTGAATATTATACAAATTGAAGAAGTATATAAGTAATTGGGAGGACAAACATGTTAGCTCTGCATTTCTGCCGTTCCAGGGCATGAAGAAAATGAGCCTTCCTGACCTTCCTACAGCATTTCTTAGCATTTTTTCACAGAATGCTCCATCAAAATAGAGCCAGCTCCAGGGTATTCTGAGTGAGGTTGTAGGCAGATATTGGGAAACTGGAGGCAAAGTAACTGCTCATGTGTGCAGGGGTGGAACCAGGGAGGGAGACTTTTTTCTGGCACCTGGGCTCCCTGCATGTGAGGCTCCCTCCTTCCTGTGGGTTTGAGGTATTTTCAGCTGATGCTGGGGAACATTGCCAGGTAAATTGACCGGTGTACTGCCGTGTACTTATTGTTCCTGTAGTTCCTGTTTCAGTGGCCTTTGTCTTGCTTAAGTAGTGAAGTAGTTTTAGCTACCTTCCTTCTGGTTTCCAGGGTAAATCTGGCCAACTGGCCTGCGATAATTCAATTGCACAGACTTGGCTTATAAAGCTCATAATCTCTTTTTAAAGAGTTGAAAACTTTTTCACAGTGGACGTAAAATCGTAATTAAATCTTTTTGCTTATTAAAATGTACTCATAAAATGGAGCTATATTCACATTTTCCTGAGCAATCATTAATATGGTATTAGCAGTTTCACAGAGTTACTTTTCATATCAGTGTAAGATGGCTGTATGTTATATAGCAGTGGAATGAAGGGGAAAACAGGCAGCAGGTTATTTCCACAGCCATGCTGGTGTGCCTCCTTCCTGTTGTGCACTCTTTGGAAGCAGGTCAGACTTTCCTGAATCACTATTTTTTCTGAATATCTTTACAATCTGGACAGACTTGCACAGAACTACTAATAGTAATTTGGTCAGTGAGAAAAGGAGAGATCTGAGGTTTTAGGGGTTAAGGTATAGCAGAAGTGGAAAAAGAGCAGGTGAGAATTCTTCTAATAGACATGTATTTGATGCTCTAAGCACTGTGCAAGGGAAGCAGTGCCTTGCTCTCTGTCTACTCCCTTCCATCACAGTCAATCAGATGTGCATGAAAACTAATGAACTCTTTTTCAAACAAGTCCTTAATCAGGAGCTAGTGCTGCAATAATTACCTCCTAGTTCCTCGAGGGCTTGTTGAAGTAGTTACTGATTTAAGGACATCTTTGGCTTGGAAGTACTTACGTGAGGGAGTATTTGGAAAGCAATAAGTAGCTCTAATCTTCTCAGAGGCCATGCTTATTTGATTGTAATATAAATAATGCAGCATTTTAAGGTCAGACTCTGGGGAAGGTTGTTCCTTGTGTGTATTCTGGTAAAGACCAGCTAAGATTAGTGTTTGAAGAGGATACACCTTTGGAGGGTTTGCTATATTTGGGAGTTGGTGTCAAGTTCTAAATCAGTAACTTATCTGGGAGCTCGTGCCTGGATTTCATGAAGCATGCTCCTGCAGAGATGAGGGACAAGCACTGCCTACATGTGTTGCTCTCACAGTGAGGCCTTACCATGAGAAGATGTTACATAATGCATGTGCAAGCTACAGCTCAGTGACTGGGGTGGAAGATAAGATTTCAGGCAAATGCTAAGCGTGAAGAAATCATAGCTCATCAGAAATGAATGAGCTCCTACTGTGTTGGATGTTGTGTTCAATATCTTGATGCTGAAATTCGTGGCTGATCCTGAAGGCCATGTGCTTTACAATAGAAGTGTAAGTGCTTTAGATTATTTTCCTATTGTAATTATTTATTAAACCAATGGCATGGTTTGCCCCAGCCCCATTTAACAGAGGACATTCATGCTTAGGGTGATTTCTTGTTCCTTCACCTTGCAAGTCTGGCAGCTCTCGTTTTGGAGATCTGTGGGAGGTGGCACATTGCCAGTGCCCACCAGAAGATACAGTTGGCAGGCAGATTACATTAGATGTACTCAGAGACAATCAACTTCCTTTTGAAACATTGGGAGTAGTTTTCCATACCTTAAATTAAAGAAGCCATCTACGTCAAACTCTTGATTTCCAGGAAAGATGAAGATTGTTCAGCAGGATTATATCAACACCAGATTTTTTTTTTAACCTAAACAGTATCTGACTAAATGCAAAAGCCCTAGCAGAAACTGCTGACCTTTTGCATGATTACAGACTCTGCCGGGCTGAAGAACTGTAAATGAATCATCCTGCAGTGAAATATAAACAGGATGCTGCCCTTCCATTGCTGCTTTGTTTACCAACATGTGCTCATCAAACTGCAATGGTATCAAATTAGGTGACAACAGCAGTTTGTAGCAACACAGGAATCAAGGGTCAGAGCTGTGGGAGTGGGTATTACTCCCCTTCCCCACCCCTTAACTACGAGCACAGACTGAAGCAGTGGAAATCTCATCCCCTACTACCAGGTCTGAATAGTCCTGTTTTGAGACTGGTTGGAGTAAAAGTTACTGGTGATGTCTGAAGTGCATGGAGAGCTTGATTTGGGACTCCCTTCCTTTCATTCAGGTTTCACCTGGAGCAACAAAACTCAACCAAATCTCAGAGTGAAATGAGAGTCATTGCCTCTCTTTTCTCCTGCCAGGTTTCTTGCCCACATGAAAGTGAAGCAGCAAGATCCCAAAGTAAGTCCTAAAAGTTCAAAAGAACATGAAACAGAGTAGCCAAAATAACCCTGCTGGTTTGGTTCACACTGAGGTTGGCTGCGTATTTCTATTTTATTCCCTATGCTGCTTTTTTTTCTGCTTTATATAGTTGAAGCCATGGAAATCCAGATTTGCCCTCTGTTTTCTGTAACAGCACTAGGAAAGCAACCTGATGCCAGACTGGAGCAAAACAAGTAGCTGCTGACCTAAGATGGCTCAAGAAGTTCTTGGTAGAATTAATGGAAGTAGTTTGAATACACAAACTCTGATTCAGGAAACCCTGTAGGTACAATGTCCACAGAAATTATCACTATGGTGCCATGCTTCTTGCACTCATGCTTCTGTTCCTGGCTGTTGGGGAGGCAGGGTGCCCACCTGGACCTAGTCCAAACATGAAATTTTTCATATGGGTAGATTTGGTGAGTATTAAATTAATAAAAATGACTTCAGTTTTTTGTGCTTAGTTGACTTCATGGTTTTTTTGAAATCTATCATGTTTGTGTCTAGCATTAGTGGGACTTAGAAGGGGGCACTGATTTTTATGTTCTGGGCATCCTGCAACTATATCAAGGTCTGAGCTTCTTAAAATAGCTTGCTTGGTATGAAAGCCAGCATGAATGCATAGCAAAATGCTAGCACAGTATGAAGACAAGTAAAGAGGAGAGAGACCAGTGAAGTCCATGGAAGAAAATTATTTGGAGATGCTTTAGGGAGTAAAGAGTAAAAGGGTGCAAGGATATGTCAGTATACATCAGTGTCTGTACAACTGAGTTCTCAAATTCAGCTGCAGTAGCTCCTGGCAGTCTCTGTGCCTTTGCTCCTTTTACTTTACTGCTGTTCACTCCCCTTTGGACAGTCTTGTGTTATATGACTTCTGTTTTCATAAGTCAAGATGATTGAAAGAAGTTTCAAATATGGTTGTGGGTCTCAACCCACAGGACAACCAAAGAGTTCAAACATTATTAATGATCTTTCTGCATCACAATGGCTTATGTTTGGTTTGGGTTTTTAAAACTGAAATCAGATAATCCTGGAAATGGTGCCTTTGGGATGCTTGCATTTGAGTTTGTTTCTTGCCCTGCTACTTTCCTCCTTGAATCAAATTTAGCTACAAAAGATAACTAATCTTATTTCCACATTAAGCATAGAATTGAAAGGGATAGCAGGAGCTGGACACAGGGTTCTGCAGTAAGTCTGAAGCACAGCATTAGGCCAGCTCATGCGAGAGAAGGACACATGCTGCTGAGTCCTCCCCTAGTCCTGCCTGCTTGTGTGTCTTTTTGTTTAGTTATGGACTTCAGTTTGGTTGTCACAGCAGGTGCACTGAGAGCTCTCTGGTCTCTAAAGATATCACAGGGTGGATGTAAACAGCTGAAAGTCCTGCTTGTAGAGTTGTCCCTTGCTCAGTCAATGGAAAACTTGGGAATAGAGGCACAGAAATGGATCTTTTCTCCACTGCACTTATAAAAATTATCAAATCTCCACAGAAAACTTCAGGTTATCTTTTTTTAACTCTGTCATCCTTCCTGGGATGGTGGGAGCAGGGAAATTCTTTATATTTGGGTTTTCTTATTTATGTAGGTGAATTCTAGAAACCGCATCAAATTCTTTGTAAAATATGATCTATGCTAAGACTGTCTGCAGGATTACAGGAATGAATCTGAAGAGTTTGCATTCAAATTAGGTCTTTTTTCTTCTACATTATTTTTCAAAGTTTGTATGTTCAAGTGAACAGGTGTATGCCATACACTCCTGCTAGCAAAAGAGGTTCTTGCCATTTGTGAGAAGGAAAATAATGTTCTGGAAAGGCTCTTTATATGACTTAAAATGTTCAGTTTTAAGAAGACTTGGACTATGAACAGCTAAGGTCAAGTCTCATATGCCTATCAAAGGATAATTTTGGATTTCAAAAGTTTTATGATTTGTTACGGGATGCTTCTCAAAGCCTGATCAGTGAGTCCTAATTTGTGCAAAAGTGGAGCTAGGGAAGGGAAAGAACACCTTATGCAACTGCAAAGAAAATTCCACTGAGGTTTAGAAAGGACCTTATTTCTGTTAATTTGAGACTTCATAGTGTAATTTTTTCCATATAGGTCCTGTTGTGCACATCAATGCTTATGTGTGCTCTGTGATTCCTGTTGTCCATGGTCCAGGTCTTCTATACCAGAAAACAGGAAAATAGCACTGATTTAAGTAGTGGGTTACAAAGGACCATAAGGTTTTGCAATCTGGTGCTGCTAATCATGCACGTTGCAGACACCTTCAAAAATGTATTTTCTATTTAATTTTGCCTTTTCATATTTTTTCACAAAAATGACAGTTTGCTGAGAGGCAGGAAAACACTTTACCTATTGCTGTATGCCTCTGCTTTGTGGCAGTGGTGGTTCTGAAGTTACCTATATTAAATACTGCCCAGGAAAATGCTGGATTTGTGCTGATCCTTCTGCCTGGGAACTTCTGCTGCTGCATGATTAACCGTCCTCCTGAATCAGCCAGACATTGCTGTTTGGAAGACAGCCCCTTATCTTTCATCCATTCACTGGCCAAAATTATCTCTGCCGCTCTGAGTTTATGATACAAATAGGGGTGTAATTTCATGGCACTGGCAGAGCACATCTACCAGATCACTGCTATCAGGAAAGGGTTTTTCTTCTGGAGCATTTGCCTGCTGGCTATATGGTCCTCCATGCTCCAGTGCCCCTTGAATTGGCTCAGATGTCCTTGATCCCTTGGTAAGCTGATTCAGTGTACTGAACTGGGGAAAAAACCCCCCTAAGCCTATTTGATTTTTTTCTGAGAAAAGTGAAACTCTGTCTTTTGGTGAGTGTGAGATGTTTAAAATATCTTTTAAAATGTCTCCCTGGTTTTCAGACAATCTGTTTACACATGGTTCCTGCTGAACTTTTTTTTCTTCAGAAAAGAGGTTGTTGCTCTGGCTCTGCAGCTGTTCCAAATGCTTTCACGTTAGCATGAACAGTCAGTGTAGCATCTCATAAATCACCAGTGTATCTGAAACCAACTGAGCCAGCAGGAAGCACACTAAGTGCACACAAATAGCGTGTTGTTTGGAAATTGTATCGTTGATGGAAATAAAATGGTCTTGTGCATCTTATCCTGACAAAGCTCATCACTTGTTTGTTTTCTGCTGTTTTAAGCGAATGGGCTCAAAGTCAGGCTTTTTAATATTATGCAATGAAGTAGTTAAAATCAAAGCAAAGACAGTTCAACTCCTTTTTATATGCTTCACTTTTCCAAAGCTCTTTGCAATTTGTGCAATCAGGGTTATTAGGAAAAGTATGTGGTGGGAAGGCAGAGGACAAAAGGACAGCATATAGTAATTTCTGAAATGTAATAATTGTGTTTGAGAAGAGCTTGGTGAGAGCTTACTCTCAGACAGTGGAATGGATCAGGACTACTTGATATTCATCCTTTGATTTTCCATAACTTCCCTGTGAGTTGCCTGGTGCAGTCTATTGCTATGGGGTTCCAGGTGATGATGTGACCCTCTCTGGCCCTGCTCAAGCCTCTCAGTGCCTGTGACTGATCCTCGTGCTGAGCTCAGCAGGACAGGGAGCAGATGGTGGAGGACAAGCAGGGCTCAGTGCTAGTGATATCCTCTTTCCTGAGCCCAGGATTGAAGTCCTGCTCTCCTGGAGGCTGGCCCTCCACAAAGCAGAATACTGACCCCCAGCCCTCAGGCTTCTTAGTGAAATTGAAGTATTGCAAATGTTGTTTTGCAAATGCCACTTGCACTCATCTCTTGTCTTGCCCTGGTTCTGATACATACCGGGCTCAAGGTGCAGTCTTAATCTTGCTTTAAAGCTTGCACCCCCTGGGTCTCTACACTTAAGGAATTTTTTCTTGTAATTTACTATTTATGCTGATTTAGCTTTTTCATCTTAATGTACTCTATCTGAGCCCTCAAATTCACAATAACTTCTGTCACTATTAGATGTCCTTTAGTTCACACTTGTACACTGGAAATTATTTTCAAGCCTAATTTCTGAGTTTCAGATTCTTGATAGATATATCAGGGTCTCAGAATTTCTTTGCACACTTTTCTTTTGCAATTGTTTGCAAATTGAATTCATGGAGCAAAGTATGTCTTTTCTATTTTAGAGAAGATGAACTGTTTGGTTCAAGTGTGCTTCTAATACCTTTCTAAGGTGGGAAAAAAGGTGTGTGAATGAGTAACTTCTGTGGATGTTTACCATTGTCTGTGTAGTTATCAGCACACAGCCCTTTAATTAAATCAGATAACAACTAATTGCCCAGAGTAGTTATTTTTCTAATCTATCACCCCTAAGGACACTTTTTAATGAACATAATAGCAAGATTTGAAGATGCTGGAGCAGCCTTGTCTCCTAGCTAGCAGCAGGTCATCAGTCTTGCTGTGCTGTGTGTGCTGCTGTATTCCAGAGATGGCAGCGCTTCCTTCTAATCCTCGCTTTAAATGAGAAAGAAATTTTTATCTTGCTCAGGTAAAATATATGTTAGTTTATATTTCTAAAAGCCATGAACTAATTCTAAATAAAAGAGCTGACATCAGTTGCCCTGACTTCCTGGAAGCCCAAGCTTGCTCTTGAGATGGCACAATGAGTTTTCATCCACAGAAGAAGAGAGTGAGTCGGGCCTTGGTCTGTTTCAATGAGATTTTGCTGAAAACATGGGGGGGAACATGAGAGACTAAAGGAGTGGGAGGAAGCACAATAAACACATGTAGGGAGAGAGGCAAAATATGGGAAAATACCCTCTAAGAAGGGCAGTCACGTTCATGTTGTAGAAAGGCTGTCTCCTCCTTCAGCAGCAAAAAATTACATTATTTATTAAGGCTGCTTAATGCTTGCCATTAGAAGACTTTTTATTTCTTTTTAACTAAGTTTCTTATTACTTTGATAGACTTGGACTGCATGGGCTGAAATAATGGGTGTTGTGAGTCTGTGTCAGTTTGACTAGTGTATGTGCTTTTGAAGGGGGTTGATGGAGTGTGCAGAAGGCTTTGCCCGTGGCTACCTGAATGTTACAGGCAGGTAATGTGGGATGGGAAGAAGAGGTATGAGTGGCTGGGGACAGCTCCACTTACCCAGGTTTCTGTTTTTCCATCCTGGTCTCTGTCTCTGCAGACTTCCAGTGAGTGATGGTTGGCTTGCCTTGGAAAATAAAAACACCTTTGTGACGAGCAGAAAGAAGTGAAGCAGTGGCTGTGAAATAGTGTTAAAGGAAAAGGTACAACTGGGGCAAGAGTGTATTGTCTGTGATAGAAAAGGGGAGGTCACAGCTGGGCAAGGTCATGCAGAAAGGTCCAGAATACTCCTCTGGAGTCTGGGAAGGGGCAGTGGGGATGAGGAACACTACGACAAACTTCAGCGTCAGAATAACAACATAATTATATTGTCTGAGTGTGGTTTGAATAGTTGTCAGTAAATAATATCATCCACAGGGAGAACCAGAAATACTGATTGAGCAAAAACATTTGTAGGGAAAGGGCTGGTTTACAGCATCTTCCAATCAGATAGTCCTTGGTAAAAAACTTCAAAAATTTCCCACAATTGTCCCTTTTTCTTTTCTTTTTTTTTTTTTTTCATTTAGAAACAAAACTTAAATTTGGATTTTTGTATTTTTTTTTTTTTAAGTGCAAATCAGTGTTACCCAAAACATTTACTTTTTATAAAAGAATTAATGAATGAAAAGGGCAAGGTCAGAATAAAATGTTCTGAAAATATTAAAACAAAACAAATAATAAAACTATAGTAATTTTCAGAACTCCAGCTTTTACCCTGAAATCAAGCTGAGAGCCAATTCCAAAGCAACAGTCTTGTCTTGGCTAGGTAAAAAGATTTGTGTCCCAATATAATTTTGAATGCATCTCTAATTCTGGTGTTCTTTACCTTTCCCATGATGGCTTTTCACACTTAATAATAGTTTTCTGCTGCAGTTTAGTGTGATCTGGAAGGACACTGTGCAGGTGGAGGTCCGGGGGGCTGTAATTATGGTTATGCTGAAACTGTGGGACTTGGCTGCCTTCAGCTTTTCACAGCAAAGGTCTGCTTATCTCTTTTGTCTGTGAAAGACAGAAACAGAATGGAAATACAGAGTGGAGGTGGAAAACACTGTGTGGGAGCCTCTGGTCCAGGGCAGATGGCAGGTGATAAAGACTTGGCCCTGATGCTTGGCTAATGAGCTCCTTCTGAAAAGGGCAGAAGGACCCATGAGAATCCCATGGTGCGCTTGCAGCTGGAGCTGAACAGGCAGGAGACTACTTTCAGAGATGTCTGAAGACTTTGTTGTTGCCAAAGTTGCTTTGCCATAATAATTGGTAGCAAAGCAGTTTCGACTGAGCAGAGGCCAACAACCGTATGCAGCCCAGCATTCAACTTGCACTGGGTATTTTAATGAAATGTTTTCCCAGGCTGCCAAACTATGCCCCTTCACTAATAACATATAAAGCAATAGGCCTGTGGCTTCTTTTATAAGCCTATGTTTATATTTGTTCTACTGAAAGGACCTAGTTTTGACATATTTAATTAGTGGTAAGAGCCCAGAATAAAAGCTTGCAGGTCTGAAGGATACTTCAGCTCTTCACAAGCAGCTATTAAATATCTGCTCTCAGAAACTTACTGCGGTTGGTTTTGGTTCAGGTAATACTTCAGTGTGTGTATGCTTTCATCTGCTGGGCTGTGGTTCCAGACAGCCCTGACCAGGCATGCAGCTGCTAAATCCCCAGATATATATGTGATGCTCAACTGTGATGCACTCTTTACCTGCCTACAGTTTCCTATCTCTTGGGCCAATGCTGTAGAGCTGCTTGTGTATGATATGCACAGAAACCCCTGCACCTTGCTGATACATATTCACCCTTGTGTACAGCAGCTGACTAACCTCGCAGAGCAATACTAAATTCCAAATGAGCATGTGAAAGGAAGAAAAGTAATAAAACTTCAGGAATAGTTCTAAGGCAGAATATGACAAATTAGTGTCAAATAATCCAGTCATTCTGTTCCTATGGGAAGTAATTTTTTGTTAAGAAAGGGATTTTGTTAGCTTTGTGTTCTTTCTGTTAAATGGAACATATCTAGGCTGAAGCTGCAGAGATGCAATAAATCCAAACCATAAACACCCAACTCACAGTGTAGCTTTTCAAGCTAGGAGTGCATCTCTGAGGAAAATCTGTTGAAATTCATATTTACTCAATCCATCTGACACTGCTGGCATGTCTTGTGGTGGCTTTTATTGGAGATTGTTGTGAAATGTTTACTTTATTGTTTTTCTCCTTCTTTCCACACGTTCTCTCCCAACTCCCACCCCCACACCGTGACCTCACAACAAAGAGATTAACCAGTCTCTGCCACAAGTGCTCTGGAACAAAAAGAAAGTACGTGTTTTGCTTTGTGAGGAGAGAAGGTTGGCAATGATCCTTGGCTCTGATTTTGCAAGTGCAGATGAATGTAGTTGTTTTCCTGGAATTTTGTATGTACAAGTTAAAAGAGGTACTTGTGTGAATAAAATTAAACACTTACCTTGGTTTACAGAATTGAGGCTATGCTATCAGACATTTGGGTGCTTGTTTGCTTTCAACAATTAATTACAAATGATGGAAAACTGCTTTTAATGTGCCATTAGGCAAAACGTCATTAGGATTGGTAATCTATAAAAGGCACTTAGGTCACGGATAATTTCCAGACTGAAACTAATTCTGCAGCATTTTAATGACTCTGCCCCTGGTGTGCATTGTGGCACTTCCACTAATTCTATTGGGTTGTTCTTGTTTTCTTGTCTTGCTGCTGCTGCTTCTGAAAAAGACTTCCAGGGACATCACAGGTGACGGCAACGTGGGTAGAGCTCTGCTGACGTGCTCTTTAGGTCACTGAGGTAACAGTGCATGGCAAACGTATTTAACTTACAATAATGGAATAGTAAGCATGAGGACAAATAACTTGTACCCAGTAGCCTTGCATTTAACAGATATTCTATCATTCTGTTATGTTAAAGATTTCTCTTACAGGACTGCTGGAGGAGACATTGTAAGATAAAAAGCTCTTGTTTCACTGGGTTGCTACAGAGAAAAGAAAATGCAGACTGCTTCCTGATTGCCTATAATAAGAATTGAATGCTCTGGACTGTAAATCAGGGAAGACAACAGAAGATACCAGATGAGAGCTCAGCTACAGCATTTTCCTAGATTCCTGCATTTCTTCCTTATCAGCCTGTAACACAGTGACATGAGCAGATGTACTGACACTGCTGAAGAATATCACTTACATGTATATCTTGCCAACAAGAAAAAAAGAGAATGTACAGCTGCCCTGCTATCTTTACCCTGTTAAACACTCCTGTTACAGCGGGAAGCACTCTTCCTCTTTGGATTGTTTTATTTTTCATTTTAAAAAAGTCTCTAAGTAAGGAACCAAGACTCAGAAGTGACTGAGGTTTTCCTGCACTGACTAGTGTTCGTGTTAATGTATGTGCTGCAGAGGTATATAATGTTGAGCCATAGGCTCCAGTTCCCCATGCAATGAGCAGGAGAAGGGTGTGTGGGGGGATCCTTTCTGTGCACTCCCATTCCCACCTCAGCTAAATCATGTGGGCTTCAGACAGTGCACGGACACTGTGAGGACAGTAAAACAACTGATTTTGTGCTCTGTGAACAAAATAGTAATCAAGTCATTAGGAAAAGACAAAGGTGTAAGACATTTCAATACTGCCCTTGAAAGAGACTTTTTCTTGCCAGATGTATAGTGTGGTAGATGCCAAGTAACCTGAAGGATGGGTATACCCAGAAATTTGTCATCTCTTCCCCAAGTATAGTGTTTGATTTAATGAGGCATATCTCTCCCTGCAGGCTTTGGCTAGCCAAACTGCTTCTTTTATGATTAATGCTACAATGCCCTTCCTGGACAGCCAGCCCCAAAAGCCTTTTCTGAGTTGCCTGCCAGATGCAGTGCCTCTGTCCCTGTGGGGTATCATCTTTTTGTGGACCTCTATCATTGTCTTCCTTCCAAAGTTGTTTCTTTTTCAGACTCAGGACTCTGAAACAATAAAACCCCAACATTGTGCTTCATAGTGGGAAATAATCCATACCTTTGGACATCTTTATGTCCCTTCTCTGAACCCTTCCCAATTTTATTTTGTGCTGCTGAAGATGAGAGTAATGGAATTGCACACAGTATTCAATTTATGGATAAACCCTGAATTTATACAGGGACATAAAGGTCTTGATTTTGGTCTCTGTTCCTTTTCCAAGAATGCTTATTATTTAGTTTGCTCTTTTGACTTCTACTGAGCACTAAATTGTATTTATGTAACTATTTATCATAACCTCAAAATTTTGCTTGAGTGGTAATGGTTAGCTTGGAAAGCATCATCTTACATTGGAAATCAGGATATATTGTTTTTCTCCCTTAAGACTGACTTTATTATTATGTGTCCTGAATTTCTGCTGTGTTATTATCTATAGTCATTCAGTTTCCCTTGAAATTGTTGAAGATTGCCCTTTTCAACTGCTCTGAAAAATAAACACCAGCAATATCACCACATTGGTGTTTCCACATCATTCTAAATTTGTTCTACGCCACAAATCACAGAGCAGAACCTCGGGGAATGCTGCCTGTCACCTGTCTAGAAATCCTTGGTGGATGACCTTGCTGATAGTGTTAGAACTGCAGAGAGATTATCTGACAATCATACATAGACCTCCACACAATTGCATATCTGTCCAGACAGCTCAGAGAGGTTTGTAGCGGAGGGCGTACCTTTGCGAAACAGTGCTGATGTTTTCCAAATCATCTCCTCTCTTCCCATGTTTGGTTAGTGTACACCCATCCTCCTGATTCTGGATATTTTCACAAAACGGAAAGGCATCCTTAAGGCTGTGAGGCAAGGAAATGCTGAGCTGGAAGGGTCAGCTTTGGTTACTCCATCTGTGAGACCTCCTGCTTCTTGAAGTGTATCCTGCTGCTTTTCTCCTGTTCCTCAGGTTTGTGTTGGTTTAACCAGTGGAGTCCTACCTAAATACTTTATCCCAAGGTCATTAAGGAGACTGTGAAAGAGCATGGATGTCCTAAGACACAAGTGAGGGGACAGTCCCTCCAGAGGGACAGTTCTCCTTACAGCTCAGCTTACAGTCCTCCTTCTCCTGAAGCTGCCTGCACACTTTAAGAGTTCTTGCAATAATCCCTCCTCCAACTGAGCATGTAGCCTTCCACAAGTTTTTAGCTGGTGTTTATAAAAGTTTGTTTCCTTTGCTTGCTTTTTAAGAAGATTTTCATTTTCTTCCTAAGGAAAACAAAACCTTCAGCCTGGCTTTGCCTTTGATACGTTTGTATTTTGCAGTTTCTCTTTCACTCTGTCTTCCTTAGATGGCTTTTCCTAATTTGCTCTAAAACCTTAAATGCCATTGAGGTTTGGCTAAGATAGGTTGTTTTTCTTAGTTCACTTGGTCTCCCTCTTCTTTGAACAGGGATGTTTTCTTCCTATTATCCACTTATATTGTGCCTTCACTGACTCAAGAATTGTTTGTAGAAAATATTTGCCACCAAAGCCAAGATTCCATAGAGGAGAGCCTTCAAAAGTTTTGAGATTCAGAATTATTTCAGTCAATCATTTCCTTCAATCAAGGATGCACAAAATCATTTAGTTGTGCTTCCACTTCATTTGAGGTAATTTGAATTTTCATACTCTTAGTCCCATCTTCTCTTTGCAACCTGCATTAGCATCTTCCTTGATCAATATTTTATTTCTGATTTCAATTTCTTTTAGGTCCTATCTGTTCATCCTTGTAGTATTAGAGCTTTTCTGACTTATGCAGCTAAATGTAGCCAGTAGTTTAATTGCTGTTAAAGTATCACACTCATCATAACTCTCAAAACTTCACACATCGTTACCATGCTATTTACTTCTAAAATATTGTTTCCTCTTCAGTCTTTTCTCTTTCTTGCCAGTTTCTTTGACTAACTATGAAATTATTGATACACAACTAATTTCTTTGTACATGTGAATGCATGTTTGGATGTGTGTGGTTCCTGCCAGTAAACTGCTTTACTATGCATTAGCTTGGTCCAGTAATAATTTCTCAGAGTTCAGTATTTTTTCATGTTTCTTGCTAATTTATAGAAGTTCAGCCTTGAGTAATACACTTACTCAACCTTTGGAGTATGTAAATATTTCCCTTCACTGTAACTCTGAATTGCTCTGGAGGATGGTGAAATTAAATGGAAAACATGGTTTTCCACTTCACTCTAAAAGGAATTAAGCTTTACCTAGATCATATATGATGTGAACTAAAATTTATTCCATTTTTTCTATGGATCACACTTGCAGGAAAGTCTCTGTGGTCTTGATTTAAAGAATTACAGAATTGCAGGATAGTTAGAGTTGGAAGGGACTTCAGGAGATAATCCTGTCCAACCCCTGTGGGGTCACTCAGAGCAGGTGACACAGGAACACATCCAGGTGGGTGTTGAGTGTGTCCAGAGAGGTAGACTCCACAACCTCCCTGGGCAGCCTGCTCCAGTGCCACCCTCAATGTAAAGAAGTTCTTCCTTGTGTTTTAGTTTATGGACATTGCTTCTTCTGTTTCTGGACACCACCAAAAAATAATCGGGCACCATCCCCTTTGCACCCTCTCATATATTTATGTGCATTAACTAGATCCCCTCTCAGTCTTCTGGAGAGTAAACAGACCCATCTCCCTCAATGTCTCCTCATAAGAATGCTCAAGACCTTTTATCATCTTTGTGACCATTTGCTGGACCCTCTCCTATATCTCCTTGTCTTTCTCGAACTGCAGAGACCAGAACTGGGCACAACACTGCAGATGTGGCCTCACCAGGGCTGAGTAAAAGGGGAAGGATCAGCTCCCTCAACCTGCTGGCCACAGTCTTCCTGATGTAACTCAGGATCCCACTGGGCCTCCAGGCCACGAGGACACACTGCCAGATCATTGTCAACTTGTCATCCATCTTGGGAAGTCACCCAAGACTCCCAGGTCCTTCTGCGCAGAGCTGCTCTTTAGTGGGGCAGCCCCAGCCTGTGCTGGCACTGGGGGTTGTTCCTCCCCAGGTGCAGGACCCTGCACTTGCCCTTGTTGAACCTCATTAGGGTTCTCTCTGCCAACTCTCCAGCCTGCCAAGGTCCAGCCGAAAGGCAGCAGAGCCTTCAGGTGTATCAGCCACTGCCCCAGCTTGTATCATCAGCAAACCTGCTGAGGGTATCCCTTCGTCCAGGTCATTGAAAAAAGGCTGAATAAGGCTGGACCCAGTATTGATCCCTGGGGAACACCACTGGCTACAGGTTTCCAGCTGGATGCCACTGTCCTGATCCGGACCCTCTGAGCTCTGCCATTCAGCCAGTCCTTGATCCACCTCACTGTCCATTCATCTGACCCACATATCCTCAGAATACCTCTAAGGATGTTGTAGGAGACAGTGTCAAAAGCCTTGCTGAAGTCAAGGTAGACAACATCCACTGCTCTTCTGTCATTGACCCATCCTGCCATGGCATCACAGAAGGCTGTCAGATTTGCCACAAGAAAGAGTTTACTGCTGCTGCAGTAGCAGACCACATCTCATCACTGAAGCTGCCTGGGGTTTCTGCTGTGTTAACAGATGGAGAGGACATAAGCTTGCTGTGGGAGAGGTCCTTCTGCTGCTATAGGACGCAGTCAGGCCTGGGGACTCAGCTGCTGCACTCTGGGGGCATAGCAGGTCATGCAAAGCTTTAGTTTTGAACAGAACTTCTTTTCTGCAGTGATATGAGCCAGGGAAGGTCACAGCCTGCTCTTACAGTGGCACACTGTGCAAAGCACAATTTTTGGTGCCTTGGCAAAAAGGCTTCATCACAGCCCTGGGCAGGCATTGTAATGTTGTGTGGTGGTCTCTGAGATAAAGGCTACCAAACCCTCAGATAAGATTGTTACATTTCCTCTTGTTCAAGATATATTCTTCTTGCTTTTATCCACAGACTAGAAGATTGACTTAGCTATGTGCAGTGCTTTGCTTCAGAAAGAAAGTAAATTGGGATTTATGCTCACGTAGGACAGGAGAGGGGGAGCAGGGGAGCAGTGTTTATACCTCCCCTGGCTGCATAAACCCCACCGGTCTCAGACAGTACCTGGATCCTTCACCTGCAAGGATAAGGCCCTATTTGACATTGGCAACATCCAGGCTTGTCCCCTAAGGACCACATTGGCAAAGATTCTCAGGAACTGTGCACCCTTTCCACCTAGCTTTTTCAACATTTTTAATGGTTTTTAAAAAAGCATTTGCTTGTCCTTATTTTGTTCTAAATCATGCTGTGTATTGAATTGCTAGAATGTGTATTGCTAGACATCTAGGAATTATGGCAAAATAACTGTTTTCTCTGTGTGTGTATGTATGTGTGTGTGTATGCATGTGTGTATAAGTAAACCTCTAGTCCTGACATTCTAGAAAGTGTTTTTACAGCATGCTGGTCTAGATAAAATATAGATCCTTCCAAATCTAGCATGTATATTGCATTTATTCCTGTTACAATGAGTCATTGTGACAGTCCAAGAGTTTGAGTTAATTGCTCTGCCCTGCTAACTTGGAAAAAAGCACTATTGGTTTCCCCATCACATTGTTCAACTCAACCCCATGGCGTGGAACAATGTGTTGGTTTGACATAATTTGCCTCAGATTAATTTAAGATATAAGGCAAAAAATAATTGATGCAAGAAATACCCTAGCTGGCACAATGTTTAGGCTCAAGCATAAAAAGAGCAAGTAGAGAGCAGAACACATTGAAAAATGTCTGACAGCTGGTATTAATTGAATAGATTCAGGGGATTACATAAAATTGAGCCAGCCTGAGAAAAACCACTGCTTCAGTGGGGATGTTCAGTTCTGCTCAAGGGTGATCTGACTGAATGACATACTAATAATTTTTGAACAAGAAAAAAGGTTGCTTTTGCCTAATAGTGGGAGACCTCTGTGCTCTTGTAGCACCAAGCTTATGAGAAGGACTCATTCTCCTCTGTCCATGCCTTACAGATTACAAGCAGACGCCCACAGTTAAAGTTCAGAGCCATCCCTGCTAAAGAAATGGCAACTTCATTCCACAGTATTTCTAATGTAATTCATGATTTGCTGATGATTCCCACCTCCTCCTTGGGTCACCAACTCTGTTATCTATAATCCATTCCCCAGACAATGCCACTGACCTCAGTTATTAGTACTTAGATAATAATACATTGATGTATTTTCTATAAATAATAGTGCACTGACACAAAAACTATATAAAAAAGACATATTAAGAAATACCTAGGTTGCAAGATTAAATATTTGCAATGTAAGGTACGCCAAATTCAGCAGTGTTTTGAGCAGCCTTATTTAGCATATGCAGTACAAAATCAGAATCTTTAATTACAAGAGAACATATCCTACTTTTGGCCCAGATGCTCAGCCTCCTCTAATATGGAGAGCCCAGCTGCTCTGAATCCTCACTGAAGATGAAGACCAGATGAGGCTCCTTTTTCCAGGATCAGCCTTATTTACATTGCTTTAGGGGATGTCTAACAGGCCAGACATGTCCTGGTCAGGTCCTCTGTCTTTCATCTGATGGGGCCTCTCCAACTGGCTGGTCCAAACCTTGATTCCTCCAGTTCATGTGAGGATCAGCAAGCTGGTCCACTGGTGACTATCACCTCTGCCTGATGCCCAAGAGTCCAATTCCCCAGCCAGACCAGGCAGTGCCCTGTCCCAGCCTTGCTGAAGGCAGCAGAGAGGTCAGCTGGTCCTGGAGCAGCAGATGGAGCTCTGAGCAGCCACAGCATATCAGCAAGCCTCTGGTGTGTAAGCTGCTCCAGTCTGGACAGATTTTCATGTGAACTGCAAAGGCATTCTAAATAACCAAGGTTCATCCTCTCTTCTTTATCTCTGTCTCATAATTGGCTGTGATCCTAGGTGTCTTCTAAGAATGACTCATCAAGTTCTAGTGATTTCTTTTACCCTGACCTCTCTTCTCAAAAAAAAATAGCTGGTTTTACTGAAAAATTCCAGAAAGACTGTAACAGATATCCAGTATTGAGGACTTAAGTTGAAACAGTCTGTCTGGGAAAGCTGAAATGGGGGGCATAAGCATGCATTGTTTCCTAGAGAAGGGTTAGTAAGGTAATTAAGCACTTGGTGTGCTGGTAGTCATTTATGATGTCTTCTAAGGAGAGGAACAGCAGCTGATATTGGGATTTTGGGACTGCTGTATAAACAGAGGTGATGCATTCTTTCCATTCACATAAGGATTTTTCTAACACCTCATTAAGTTATTAAAACTGGATAGCAGATCTTGAATAAAATAATGGCAATGATCCCAGAATAATTAACCACAGATGGCATAATCTGTTTAGTTAAAAACACACACAAAAAACAGGGTACCATTTATTGTGACTGTTGCTGTTGTCTCTGAATGTTCATGTTGACTTATTAATGATTTTGAGGCATGATTTTGAGTGGTTATGTCTTCTTGCTATGATTAGTATTTATTTTCAGCAGCTGTTGAAAGTTGTTGTTTTTGTGATACTGAATAAATCATTTTAGGTACAGGAAACATTAGCAGTGAACCATCTGTTTTGGGATACATTAAGATCTCATTTAAAGATGACATTGAATAATTACATTCGCATTTTGAACTTTTAAAAGGAGAACTTATTTTTTAAACCATGATTGCTTGTGTTAACGTTTTATGTTTTCCCCCCTTACAGAATCAATAGTTTTTCTCTGCAAAAGAAAAGGATTCTGTCACTTTGAAGTTTTTCAAACTTTCAAGCTCCCCTAAATCTTATGCATTCCTCCAATCCCTAGAACGTGCAGTTACACATTTAAAAGGATTATGATGGGCAGGTGCAAAAGTTTTTTGAAGTGTCCTTATAATCCTAATAATTTTAAAAAACATGATGAAGCAGTTATAAAAATGCAATGCATACTTTTATAGGCCAGATGTTCCCCTTTATGAGGGTGCAGGATAACCCTCAGGATTTCCTTCTCATCCGGGCTTGTTCTCCAGTGGATGAAGCCAGTGGGCGTCTCTCCATTGCTGCAGGTGTGGCACAGGATCCAAAGCTTCTGAAAGCCATTCTGTGCAGATTTGAGAGCTGGGATCTATTTATACAGCATGCATGTAATGTGCACAGCGTGCCTGAGTGTACTGGCACCATGTAAACTGGCGCCTGGCAGGCTTAAGCATTCCAGGATGTGCTTTCCCTGAAATCCTGGAGGAAGCAAGTGGCAAGGGTCTCACAGAGATGAAGACACAGCAAGCAAGACCAGGTGAAAGTAAAGCCTTTAGCCATGCAGATCATCTGAACACTCCTTTGTACACAAAGCCAGTTCAGTAAGAATTAGTTCCTCTTAAGATACATAGACTGAACAGGCCTTTGGAGATTCACATCCCTTTTCACTAAGTGCAGATGAAATCTTGGAAAGCCTCTCAAGACTGGACAATTATGTTTTAGGTGACTGTAGGCAGAACAAATGTCACCCATCACAGAGAAGCTCCACACCTCTTCCCTATGCAGGCTGATTATCTTGTCTTGTTTGGTTCAGCTTGCTCTTTTTACATACTTTTAAAAAACAAACACAAACTGATTTAAGCAGGCAGAGTACCTGTTTTTCTGTACTTTCTGTAGAGGAGATGAGTAGATGAGCTTCCTTGTACAGTGCTCTCTATATACTTCTTTTCTACGTTGCATCCTGGTATGTCTCTCATAATACACACAAAATAAAAGCTGAAATACAATTGTTTTTCTATTTGCATTAATAGCCATAGATATTCTAATATACTCAGTGCTCCACAGCTGTGATTATCCATCTCTTCAGTATTTACACAACAGCAAAGAGCTAAAGACATCTCCATTTGACTGCTGATAATGAAGACTGTACCAAATTTTCTTCATTATACTTTTGCTCAATAAGATATGTAGTTTTCAAATAAATTGATTTAATAAACAATTTTGAACTAGAGAGCTTTCATCTGTTTCTTCTTTCAAGAAATCAGAATGATGGCTGATGTATTTCTACTGACTACCAGGAAATACTATTTATAATCTATAATATGTGGCTCATAATTTGTGGGTAACACCACATCTTATGAAAGCAGACTGACTGTACATGCTCACTTAGGCCCTATAAAATTTCATCTCTTGTGGGAAGCAAAAAGCCATGGTGCTTTGTGATAGATTTTGATATAATTTAATCTGCAAAAAATTGAAGTCGTCTTCCTTGTACAAAAGCTCTCATTTCATAGCTACAAATACTTTTTAATAATTGCTCCCTCTCAGGCTTTATCTGTGTAGTAGTTTTGATTAAAGCCTCCATGTATAGACTGCGTGTGAAGTGAATATGCAGTTTTCTTAGTAAAAAGTAACTGGGGACCCCTTGCTGAGCTCAGCCTTCTATGTGTCTATTGCCCTGGGTGCATGAGGGTGGTATCACTGGCGTTATCCTCTAATGTTCACCCCCAAAATCTCCTCCAGGAAATGGATTTGCTTTCCCAAACCAGCTAGGAGCAAATCTAAGACTGTGGTAACATCAGCAAAAATGGTGCCTGGTGGCATGTCCTCCAACACACAGATTACTCCAGGAACTGAAGACACAGGCTTCCTTTCCTTGGCATCTGGGGAATCTCTAGTGCCTCAGTACCAGTCATGCATTGTAACTGTGTATTTTAAATTTATCGTTAGTAATGCTTTATGGTGAAACTACCAACAAACATGGTTACAGATGGCTGGTGAGCACTGAAGCAAACCTGGGTAATTCTCTCAAGAAACAGGCATTATATCTCTGAAGAAAATGGGACAAAAAATTAGGGTGTAGCTGATCATGTCCTGAAAAACAATAGCCAGTTCAGAGGAGAGAACTAAAATTGTAGCAATTCTTTTTCCTTAAAATGCAAACAAACTCTCCATTAAAGCAGAATATTTTCAAACTCAGAAGATTAAATAATTTCTTGCTGTGTGTTTTAATTGCAAAATACTATTTAATCACAATGATATACTGTGAAGAAAGATGTTGTTATCAAACATCCATGAATTAATATTAGGGGAAAAAATTATTTATGCTTTCCTCACAACATCTCCTGAAAAATGTAGTTTTGGAATTTAAGAACCCATACTCTTCTGGTCAGAGAGATTGAGGTTTTACTGAATGAAAAGTGTAGGACTTAGAAGGCCTGTAGGATACATAGTGTAGCAAATTGATACTGGAAATTGGATAGGTGCAAGCTTAAAACATCAGAGATTTACCTAAGTAAGAGTCACAGAATCATAGAATATTCTGCATTTAAAGTGACCCACAAGGACCATCCAAGTCCAACTCTTAAGTGAATAGCCTATAATGGGATTGAACCCATGACTTTGGCATTATTAGCACTTGGCTTTAACCAACTGAGCTATAAATAGAGACAATTTTTTGGCCACTGAATGCAGACATGAAGAAAACTGCATCATGGCATGGTGATCTAATCAGTACAGAAGACCTTAGCCTGGAAACCAGTGTACCCAGACATGCTGACTGTATAAACAAACTTAGCAGTCTTATGGTTATAGATTGGTCAATACTCCATTCAGAAGTGACCTACAAAACCCTACTATGTTTCTAAGACTTGCACATGCAAGTCAAAACCGGAAAGTGATTGTTAAAAAATGCCTTAGTATGAGATCACATATCAGAGAAATCTGATAGCTCTTTTTATGTCTCTTCAGCTTTTGCTTGTCTTACTTTTCTTCCACTGTTGTATTATAAATACCAGGTTTTCCATGAGGTTTGTTTTAAGAAAAAGAATAACTTTCTAATGCTGTTATTTCTTTATTGAATTCAATTGTTCCACCTGAACTTTTACTTTAAATGGAAAAGGCCTTTGTTTTTGCAATGAGAGTTAATTACATGTAATTGTCTCGCACTTATAATTTATAGTGCTGAGGAAAAAAATTATTATTTTGGAAAATGAAGATACATATAATCATTACCCCCCACAGCTGAACATTATTTTGGAACAGGAAAAAAAAAGGCAAATGTTTTCCAGCTATAATAAGCTGCCAAAGCTCGAAAAAAATTTGTTTTGTCAATTTTTTGTTTGTTTGCTTTTCTTTTTTTATTAATGAGCTCACCCTGAAGTGATGTCTTTTCAGCGGCTCCCATCACCTTGTAAGAGTAGTCTCCAGCTATGTCATCTCCTACTATACCTCTATGCCTGAATTTCCTAGTTTGGTACCACCAGTAAGGGTACCCAGAAAAGGCCTAGAGTGCCCAAGATTTTCAGAATCTGTTAAATTATTCAGATTTGCAGACGTGTTTCTGGCAATTAGGAGCCCTGAAAGGGCTCTTCCTGTATTTAGAGGCTCCAGGTTAGGCCAAAGCAGGAGAGATCACTCTGTAATTCCTCTGCGTTTGAAGCATCTATCACTAGTATTGCTCCAAATAGGGTAGTAAAAAAGGTGAATTGTTACTTTGCTGATGCCAGGATTTGGTGCATTTTTTTTTCTCCACAAAGGGGTTACTTTTTTCGGACAAAAATCATGGTAGTAATAGGAGAAAATCCTGTATTATTATTTTTTTATCAGCAGCCACAAATGTATTAAAATCTGACCTGGCTTATTGTACATCTTTTAGAAAAGAATAGCGCAAAAATAAAGACAGGAACACAATACTAAAAACTGAAACAGAAAGATGAATATTGTTACTAAAAAAAAAAAATACAGGATGGCTAAGCCTCATTTTCACCAGGCCTGCTAAAATTTAGGAGTGAGTGAAGTCTGAATTTCTCATTTTGTTTCTCTCATCCCTTTAATGAAGAAACATGAATGATGGCAGCTTATAAAAGTCTTTTGTCAAAGTGTTTGTCTCCAGAAAGCGAAATGGTGGGTGATCTGGTCTGGACTGTTAGGGTAGCACTTGGGATGAAACATTCCACTTTTGAGCCCTGAAACCTAGGTAAGGTCCTCCCTTCCAGTGGGAGGCAACGGGCAGAAAGTTTGACTGAAAAAGGACCATGGCGGTGGCATTAAGGATTCAGTTCAACATTAAAGTAGGGTGCAGAGCAGGGCTGGAGGATGCCCGTGTGTGCACGGAGGAGTGGAGGGAAGGAGTGTGAGTAGGAAGATGCTGGAGGGCTCCCAGGGAGCTGAAATCAGAAACTCAGCAAGATAAAAGGGGCAAGATGGTGAGGTGAATCAGAAATGGAAAAACCTGCCTGGGGAGAGAGTGGAGTGTTGGGACCACGGGGACACTGTACCCTAATGACATTGGGGCTTCTGGCAGTAAGAGTTATAACTGTGAAAAGCCCTGTAGAGAGAGATAAGGCCTTCCCTGCTCGCCACCAAGGTCATCTTGACCCCAGAGGGGTCTGTCAGCCTGTTTATCTGGTAGCTCTGTGGTTCAAGCACAGAGTGAAAAGCAGCAGTCTGTAGAAATGATAAAGCCCCCAGTATGGCTGTGATCATAAAACAGTCAGGATTTTTAGATCTAATGTCCAGGACAGGGTTTTTGTGCTTCAACTTGGAATGTGAAAATAAATATTTATAAATGGATTTCCATTAGAACAGAGATGAACCAGTAGGCTGCATGTTTTGGATTTGGAGCTGGCAAACAGCCTGTTAACTTGCTATTCTTCTCATGTGATTTTTCCTAATAGAGTATCTTGAAAGCTGATTGCATCATCTCCACTCTGCTGCAGTATAAACTGAGGAGATAACAGAGAAAATGCAGAGGTGCTGAGTTCCTCCCAGCTCTGATCTTGTAATAAAGAGGTTGTATTATTATTTACAAAATAACTGATTCATTCAGGGATGCTGTGAATGAATTCTTTTGAAATATGACGCACCATATGTTCAGTGACTCAGTTTCTATCGTTTCCACTGTGCTGCCTCAGACGTTATATCTGGCTCATTAAAATCTTGAATTCTGCTTCTACTCTATCATATTTTTTGTTCCTTGTCTACATAAAATATTCAAACTAGTACTTTGGAGGCAGCTGTAAGCCAAATTCCTGATAGCAATAATAAGACCATAAGCCACCATCCGAAGGATTTTCAGTCAGGATGAGTGATCTCTTTTATGTATTTAAAAACTTAACTGATCCAGCTGCCACTGGAGTCAGCAGGAGGCTTTTTCAAAGAGAGCAACAGAGAGCCAAAGTCCCTCTTTAAGTATTGGTTTTCATAATGCTGGATTTTACCCCTCAAACCAGAAGAGAGCAGGGCACTTTGATTTTGATTGATCAAAACCGTAATGAGAAGGGCTGTTGATTTTGAGGCTGTGCTGTTTGATCTAGCTTTTGTCTGAAACTATCAATCTGTAATCCTTGTTTGAAATAACTTCCCTTCATAGCAGGAGCTTGGCTGCTGTACATGTGTGGTTGTGCAAGGGTTGTGTTGTGGCTAGGACAGGACCCATCATACATCCTATATCTTTGGGAGCCAGGAGAGAACTTCTACCTTCTCTTCCCATTGCTGGGCATTCATCCTGGAGTGAACAGAGAACTAGTTTTCTAATAAATATATCAGCCCCTTGGCATTTAGGGCAACAAATACATACACATCCCTCCCCACCCTATTAAAGTAAGATTTTCAATCAGTAACCATTAGTTACAGTTAATTTTTAAAAGATTCTTTGCACATGCCTCAGAATTTTGTCCAAGCAGAGAATGTTGTATCTTCTTCCTGGGCAGGAAACTTAAAGCACAAAATGTTGCTATTTTATTCAATACACTACTGGCAAACATATGCCCAA
The DNA here is from genome assembly GCA_013398275.1 of Promerops cafer. Lineage (NCBI taxonomy): Eukaryota > Metazoa > Chordata > Aves > Passeriformes > Nectariniidae > Promerops > Promerops cafer. The sequence continues at coordinate 32,705 of VZSE01015353.1, forward strand.
TACATTTTTGTTTTTTTAGTCAGTCATTTGTAGCTTAATGGTAATATTTTAATGTCAGAACTTCTTATTTTATTGGAAAATTATCTTTCTATCCTTTCTGGTTAGACTCATAGGTATTAGAAGTAGAAGCACATTGCTAGCTCATTTTTTGTGCCTGTAGCCCAAGGCAGCTGCAGGAGGAGATAATGTCCCATCAGCATTAACTTTTGTGCTGTGACATTCTGCTCCCAGCCAGTGTAGGAGAGCTAATTGTGGTGAACATATGGATGTACAAGGAGATAGAATTTCTGTGCAAAGCCAGGCATTAAGTGGGATTGGAAAAGACTTTTTGCACGGACATTGGAAGTCATACATCCTGAAATGAAAATACATTTCAACTCAGCCCAGCAAAAGCAAACTTCTAAGGAAAGGGAGCTCAGAAAATACCCTGTAGCCTGTTTGGCAGTGCCTGCTGTTGAAGTAGCTTAAGAGTGTATTGTGCTCAGCTGTCTGCTCTGCTCTATCTTCCAACTCACCCTATTCTGTGATTCTGTGCTCTGCTGTTGCAGGGGCTGTGGAGTAGGACATGCACTCTCCACTCCAGCCGGAGCAGGGGTAGTTTGGATTTGCCTGATAGCAGCTCCCTCTGCATCCCTGCCCCAAGAAGAGTAAACTCAGGAGGTAGGCTGCAGACATCAAATGGGTGGGTGGTATTTGACATGGCATGTGAGGAAATATGTCATATTGCATGTCCTGAAGGACCAGAGGAATAAGCAGTAGGTTAGGAATTGGCCTGTGAGATGTTATTTTGTGCCAGCAGCCATGAATCACCAAATCCAAGAATGAAGTTTGGTCTGTGCCATCTATGTGGCTCTCTGGGAAATTCTGTCCCAACAGACCACACAGTGGTTAAGGAAAACATTTGCTAAAATTTTGTGTTCTTAAGTGCGGTTATACAGAATGCCATATATTTAAAACTGTGTTGTTTCATAGTGGTTTCAGCACAGCAATTTAGCTTATGGCTTTGAAGCTGGGAACAATGTCACATGAAACATTAGGCTCCGAGTTCCCTTGAGCAGCCCTTGTTCCACCACCCACCACACCCAGGGCTCTGAAGCTGTTTCATTATAATTCCTTGTTACAGCAGCTCCATTCAGCTGTTTGAAGTCTGGGATTGAATTCTGCTATACAAACTTTTTTGCCTGAGGGCATGTTTTTCCTTCTTCAAAAGGAAGAATAAAGGTTGTAATATTTTAGTGGGCTGTGATTGTTTCTCGTGCAATTTGATGTCAGTGAGACTGTACTTAGGCAGTCTCTGGCAAAAAGATGACAGAAAAGTGATACTTGAGATGATTTTCAAGTTTCAATGACCAAAAAAAATTCCAAAGAAAAACCAAACCAAAACCAAACCAAACCAAACCAAAAAAACAAAAAAAGGAGGTTCTATTTACTGCTTAAAAGCAAATTTAACTACCAGGAATTTGGGCTGGTTTCTGGGTCAACAGACTTGTGAACTAGAGTGGAAGAAGACTAAAAGATATCTATAGCTACATATAGTCCATACAGGAGATAATGTTGATCCTTAGAGATCTCAGAGCAGGAGGCAATGACACTGGAAGTCACAATTTGCCTTCGTCTCTCTGTGCAGAATATAACTCATTAGCAATTTGTTCCTGTTACAGCACATCCTCAGTATCTTACTCATCTTTGTGCTGTAAGTGTGGTGGTGGTGTCTTTGCCTGCCCTCACACAGAGAGCTGGAGGCAACAGGTGCAACCTGCTCCCTTTACCCCCGATATCTGCCCTCACATTGGTAGGAGACAGCACAGAAGTCTTGTTTTATGGGCTGCTTCACAGGCTGGCCCCAAGCAGATTAGGTGGCTCTTGGCTCCTCTTGGTGCTGTCCCACAGCTCGTCCTGTTGCTCTGGAGAGACTGCACGAGCCTCCCTCCGTAAGGCAGCTCCTCATGTGTGCACCCCACGCAGGCCCTTTCGACTCACTGCTTAAACCTGCTCAAGAGCCATCAGCAGCTCACCCAACCACCCGTGGCAGGCAAGATGAAGATGGAGCCATGAGCTCGGGTTGCTGCCATACCGTATCTTAAGCATTCTAAACTTCCTGTAAGATTAGAGCTACTGTCGTCAGTAGTGCTAAAAGGAAAGTGCAAAGTGTTGATTACTTTGGGTCTGGCTTAGTTTTACTGAATCTTCCCGTCCACAGGAGGCTCAGCCCATGTAAATGAAGACAACCATGAACAACGCTAATAAAAATGTATTTGCTCTGGACACCTTGACAGAAATTCTTAAGAGTGTTTTTGATCTTGTTTCTTTTTGGTTTTTTTTTTATGACATCCAAAAATTAAAAAAAAAAAAAAAAAANAAACCAAAAAAAAAAAAAAAAAAAAAAAAAAAAAAAAAGGAAAAAGAACCCCTAAGGGGAAAAGAAAAAACTACAAGGATACGTAGGGGACCCGTTTAAGACTTAACGATTGGGCTTACAAAAGCAGTAATTTTATTCAGCGCAGATCTCAGGCCCCCAAGTGTGGGGCACTTTGGCAGACAGTGTGTGCCTGCAGCTGCATCCTCCTGGTTTGCATAGTTTCAGCTGGCCACCAGTGCACGATCCTGGCTGCCAGCTGGCCTCACCACGCAGGGCTGCACTGCTGTTCAACTTACACCCCTCTGAGCAGACAATGCAGATTTCACATGTTTTATTTTCTGTTTACTCATTCAAACTCATGGTTAGGCAGATGTTAAGGGTATTATTATTTCATGATGCTGATCTTCATACATAAATATTAGATCTAAGGAGCAAAAACTGGAAGTGGGGTAAAAAGGTCACTTAGTTTCTTGATCTTTTCCTATTTCCTTTTGAAGTTATTAGGAATTTTGTCACTGTGTCACAGTGGGAATAGGAACAGTTTCTTTTATGATCAAATATGACTGGCTTTCATATAGTTAATTTCTGAAATCTGAAAACATTGTATAAATAATGAATATGTATATATGCCAAAGCTGTGTAAATTCCCATATACTACTTATAAGGAAACCCTACATGTACTGCTTGCAAGAAAAGCATGTATTTGCCATTTTTGTCTAATATTACCATGTTATTTCTTGTCTCATGGCCACACATGTAGTTAAGTATCTTCTTGACGCACACATACTTTGCTGGCTGCAATGGACATCATCTTGAAAATGGATCTTTTTCTTGGTAGTGTAATCCAAACTACTGAAAGGTGGGATTCATGTGTCTTCTGCTGTTTGGTGGTTTTGCATTGTCTTCACAGCACTACAATCCTATCACTAAGAGATGGGATGTTTCCATCTAATTGCCAGTATTTATCTAGAACATTTATCCTATAAAGAAACACTCTGAGCAACCTGATCTGGTT
>VZSE01015365.1:16075-36805 GCA_013398275.1 Promerops cafer
GCGGCGCTTGGGAAGGGGAGAGGCTCCCCCTGTGCTCGCAGCTCTGAGCTGAGACACGGCTGCGGCTCCGGGCTGCCTCGGCGGGGATTTTGGGGGGGATTTTGGGGAGGGCGGGAGGGGCAGATGTTCTGTGAGGGAGGTGGGGGGGAGCGGGGAAGGCTTGACGTGCTCGGGGGTGTAAAATGCTTATACAGTTCTCCAGCTCCCTGGAGCCTTGTCAGCCAAAAAGTCCCCTCATTTTTTCTTGGGAGCACAGCGGGAATCACGGGGATGAGGTTGGAACGCTCCAGTGGCAGTCAGGCCACAGCTTCACCCAGGAAAGGGAATTTTGGCCATTTTGGTGATGTCCCATGAGGTGTCTCCAATCCCAGCTCTCCAGGCCCTCCCGGGGCTGGAGCTGCTGCTGCTGTCCCCCACTGGGCCATGCGGAATAAAGGGACAGCCCGGAGTGGCCGTGTGTCCACGTGCCAGCTGGCACAGGACAGGGAAGGTTTGGTGAGGGGGTTCCAAGAGCAAAAGGAAGGCAGGAAGGAACACAAAGTTATCGGGGCCTCTGTGCCCTGCTCTGCCCCTCCTGTCCCTGCTGGGCAGGATCCCAGCGCAGCACAGCCCCAAGCCCAGCCCTGGGTGATGCCCAGCCCCAGCTCTGGGGACCTGTCCCTGATGTCCCTATCTGCTGCCTGTGCCTGTCCCCTGGTTCTCTGCCACCCATTCCTAGCACCCACCACCCATCCCTGGCATCCACCACCCATCCACAGCATCCACCATCCACCCAAGGCACCCATCATCCATCCCTGGCACCTGCCCTCCATTCCTGCTCCTGCACCCTCCATCCCTGTTCCCACCCTCCATCCCTTCTCCCATCACCCATCCCTGTTCCCACCACCAATCCCTGCTCCCATACTCAATCCCTGCTCCCACCCTCCATCCCTGTTCCCACCACCCATCCATGCTCCCACCCTGAATCCCTGGCATCTGCCCTCCATTCCTGCTCCTCCACCACCCATCCCTGCTCCTGCACCCTCCATCCATGTTCCCACCACCCATCCCTGCTCCTGCACCCTTGATCCCTTCTCCCACCCTCCATCCCTGCTCCCACCCTCCATCCCTTCTCCCACCCTCCATCCCTGTTCCCACCCTTGATCCCTGCTCCCACCCTCCATCCCTGCTCCCACCGCCCAGCCCAGCCCCTGTGAAGCTCCAGGAGCAGGAACTGCAGGATCTCCTCCCTGGCTGGACAGCATCCAAGGGGCCGTTCCTGCTTGGGATTCATGTGGGAGGAAGGTTTGCAGCTGCTTCCTGGGGAGGAGGGAGGGCTTTGGGGCCAGCAGAAGTTTCAAACCAGGTTCTCCCTCTCTCCTGAAGAAGGGGAAGGCAAAAACGGTATTTTGACATTTTTTGTGGTCCTGTTCCTCATTCCAACAACCTCTGGAAGAGGAAATGACAACAGGCTTAAGAAAAGACAAGAAAAAGGAACCTGAACTCTGTGTGCACACAAAGAAAACCTTTAAATAAAGGGGGAGGGGACCTGCATTCCATATTTGCATTATTTTTTTGAACTCAAGATTTTCCTAAGTAGGATTGGGAAAAGAAATTGCTGCCTTGTGGGAAATGGGGCCGTTTTGATGTTTTTCCCCACTGTAACTGGGCTGAAAATTGATCTCCCGGGAGGAGGAATTTTTGCCTGAGGGAGAAACCAGAACGGCAGAGTCACCATTCCGGGGGTTTTGATGTGGCAGGTTCTGGGATCGGGGCTGTTCAACCCAATCCCCCACAGGAATCATGAGCAGGGGTTACTCCTGAATCCTCTCAGAGCCCAGCGGTTTTCCTGGAAACTGGGACTTCACAAAAAAGTCCTTTTGCTGAGATCCATCTCCACAAAAATACACCCGATTTGGGGTTGTTTCTTTTCCTTGCATATATTTATTTACAGAAGTGTCCTTGTCATGGCTGGGAGCAGAACCTGGCTCATTTGATCCCCAGGAAAGACCTTGGATCAAATGGATCAAATTTGCTGGGAAATGGTGGCATGGAAAAGCATCTCAGTGAGGTCTCCTCCTCTGAACAATCCTGGCAAGCTGGGAAGAACCAGGCAGGGAATGGCTGGGGTGAGCTGGGAGCTCTCGGGGCCTCAGGGAGACAGTGGACAACCAATTCCTTGACGTTGCCTGGTTTTCCTGGGAATATTCCCATATTCCTGTGATTCCCAGACCTCGAGCTCCTGCTGGGCTGTCCCTTGGTCTTGTCCAAGTCACCCAGCCCTGCTCTGCTTGTCCTGTCCTTGCGCTCCCCCTGAGCCTCTCCCACCCCCGGCTGTCCCAAGGGAAAATCCAGCCTTGTCCAGCTCCTTCCCTGCTGGATTTGGACTTGGAGGTGGCTCTTCCTTCCCACCCAGAGGACCCTGCTCCTCAGCTTTCTGCCAGTGCAAACCAGGTTAAGCCAAGCTCCAGGTGCTGCTGGAGGTGCCGGTGGCAGCATCCCACTCTTTTCCAGGAGCTCCATGCAGGGATCCTCCCCATCCACTGCATTTCCAGGGCTGGGGAGAGGTTTGGGATGCCCCGGCTCATCCCTGGGAATGCTGGCACGCCGAGGGCAGGCACATGGGCATGGCACACCTGGAGCAGGGGTGGCTGGCACATGCCAGGGGGGATTATCCACGCTGTCTGGGAAAACCGGGGCCGGGAGGGATCCCTGGGATTATTTTAATCTTGCCCTGCACTGAGGACTCAGCAGCTTTTCTCATCCTGCTGGGAACGAGAGCCGAGGGCTGGGATGGGGTTTGGGATGGGTTTGGGAGGGGTTTGAAGGTAATGAGGTCCCAAGGGGTGTGCAGGCAGCAGACCCCGTGTGGATCCCTCGGGAGGGCGCCGGCTCTCACCGCAGAGCTCAGCACACACCGAGGAACGTTCCCATCGGGAGCTCCCGGCTTCCCAAGGGTGTTTGCCTCACCCTTGTGTGGGGAACACAACCCCGCCCCTCATTTCGAGATTCCTGGGAAATCCTCCACCCCGAAATAAAAGCCCTGGTGGGAGGGAGGCAGAGCAGGAGCTGGGGCTGGCTCTGCCTTCCCAGGCCCACAAATTGCCGGTTGCTCCTCACCAAAACTGAGCTTAAGGAAAAGCCAAATCCCATCTGTCTCCATCAGGCACTTCTGCCACCCCTGCAGAACATCTGGAAACACTCTGTGCCCTCGGTCTGGCTCCAGCCCCTCTCCAAGGGGACGCTTTGGTGGCAGAGGAGTCCCAAAGCTGAGCTCTCACCAGCCTCACGGAGCAGCTCAGTCCGTGGGACCGGGAAGAGGACAAGGAAGGTCCTGAGGGGATTGGAGAGGTTAGAGGGGGACACAAAAATCCCATTCCCAGTCCTGAAATCCCATCCTGCCGCGGGAGACAGGGTCAGCACGCCACCAAAATCCAAGGGATTTGATGGAATGTTGAGACAGGAAGGATTTGGTGATGGAGGAGCACGGAGAGGGGAGAAGCAGCTGGAGGCTGGAACCAACCTCTTCCTCTCTCAAATTACCAGGGAATGGTTTGGCTTGGAAAGGGTCTTAAAGCTCATCCAGCCCAGTCCCACCCCCTGCCAGAAACAGGGACAACTTCCACCACCCCAGGCTGCCTCAAGCTCCCTCCAACCTGACAAAAATCTTATTAATTTGAAAAATAAACCCCCAAAACTCCCTTTAGCAATATTGGCATCCAGCACTGGGAAAAACCACCGGAGAGAGGGGGGATTTTCCAATTCCTGGTGCAGAAACTGCAGCCTGGGTGCTTTGTTTAGGAGGGGTTTAACAAAACAAGGGATTTAGGCTCAGTTTAGCAGCTGCAGCTGCTGTGTTCTGACCACAGAGAGACCTCTGGGCGTCCCTCCCGGGCTGTGGGGAGCAGGAGAGGGAAGGCAGATGAGTGTTCGGGTCTCTTGGAAGCTTTGGGAGCCGTTGGATGTGCTGGAGAATTTGCCAAATAAATCTCCTTCAACCTGCGCTGGCAGTTTGTGCTGAGCTTAAGCAGGCTGGACTTGGGGATGTGCAGGTGGTTTCCTTCAAAGGCTCTGGCAGTCCAAAATGTTTTCCTTCATTCCAGGCTGGGAATGGCTGGGAATTATCCCTGCCCTGCTCCAGGAGAGCTGGGCAGGAGCTGAGGGAAAGTTGTTCCTGCAAATAACCTAAACCAGATTCCACCTAAATCGCCTTGGAGTCAGAGCACAACCTCTGCATCCCAAATGTTTGCTGTCCCTCCTTTCCCTTCTCCAGGATAAATCCCAGTAGGATAAATCCACCAGGATGCAGAGCCCAACAGTATCCTTAAAGGATTAATCCTTCCTTCTCCCCCCACACCCCTAAAAACTCCTCTCAGGAATAAATTTAAGGTCCCTTCCCACCCAAACCAGTCTGGGATTCTGGGATTCTCCATGATCTGGAATTTTGAAGGGAGCCTGGCCTTGTCATGGTCCTGTCCCATCATTCCAAGGATTCCTGTGGGAAGCAGGGAGGAGGAGCACCTTGTTGACTTCCCTGGAATGTTCCTCCCAGGGAAGAACGACCCCTTCCCACCAGGAGCAGGCATGAGGGGCTGCAGATTTTGGGGCTGTTTCGCAAGGAAAACTGCATGAAAAATCAGATTTTTCCCTCAAAATTCAGCTTTTGAGGTCCCACACACTCAGAACCATGGAATATTCCGAACTGGAAAGGACCCACAGGGATCATTCAGTCCAACCCTCCAGGGATGGCCCCTACAGGGATCGAGGTTTGTTTGGCTTTGGTTTGGGGCCCTTTCCGGGACAAGGGAGGCCCAGCCCCGAAAACCCAAACAAAGCCCAAATGTTTAAGGCTCAAAGATGAGAAGAATAAATAAAGGAAACTGGGGGGAAAAAAGGGAAGAAATCAAGTTTTCCTTAGCCCAGCCTTGTGCTGTGGGATTGGCCGGACAGGGAGTGTTTATTGGGATCAGAGGAGGAATGCACGGGAAGCTCTGGGGAACCCAAAGGGACAAGAAAACAACCCCAAAGTGGGGCTTGTGCCTCGCCCAGCTTGCCCTGCCTCAGTTTCCCCAGCCACAGCGTGGGGAAATGAGTCCTTTGAGGTCCTTGCTGGGAAGTTCTGGAGAGCAGAGCTCTCCTGGGAGCCATGGGAAGGATATTCCAGGAGCTCCTTCACCTCTGGGATGTGGGGAAATCTTTGCTCTGGTGAGACACAGCCTGCCCACATCTGGAACCCCAAGCACTGAGAGAACCATGGAATACTGTCCTGAACTCATGGAATGGTTTGGATTGGAAAGGACCTTAGAGCTCATCCAGTTCCACGGGCAGGGACCCCTCCACTATCCCAGGTTTTTCCAAGCCCCATCCAACACTTTCCCCGCTCACTCCAGCTGTTTTAAACCAGGCAGGAGAAATAAAACCCCGCCGAGTTTCACTGCTGGCCCCACCTGGGGATCACTTCCTGCGAGCTGAGACTTCCAGCCCAAAAAACCCCAGGATAAACCCAAATCCCGCTCTCCGGCAGAACAAGGGATTAGAGCTCGCCTGGTGCCGTCCCCTCTCCCTGGAATTACTCCCTGAGCGCAGCCATTATTCCCATTAGTCCCTAATTTGCTGTTAATGGACCGTTTTAATCAACTCCAAGGATTAAATGTCATTGAGGAGCCAGGGGAACGGCCTTTTCCAGCGGCAGGGATCCTGAGCCGGGATGTGTGCGGAAGGAAAGGGATGACAGGGACAGGGACGGGGTAAAAGTGCCATTTCAGGAGCAGAGTCTGCATTTAACTGAGAAAAGAGAGAAGTAAACAGGAAATCGTTTCGCAACCTCCCGCCACCAAAGCTTCCCCTGCTCTTCTCCGCCGCCGCGGACCCCAAGGGCTTCCCAAGAAAGGGGTTTTCCCCTGGATCCCGGGGTGCCTCGGCTCCCACGGGATCCCCTTGGCGTGTGGAGGGTGCAGCAGCAAACCTGGCACCCAAAAAATCCCCTTGTCCGGGGAGGGGGAACCCGGCTGCTCCCCCCGATCCCCCCGCAGGCAGGGGCTGCCACGGGCTCCCCATCACTCCCAGAGATCCAGCAGGGATTCTGGAGCAGGCAGAGCCTCCCGGACATCTGGGACTCCCGATTGTTCCTGCAGCACTTGCCCCTTTCAAACCCCCAGCTGCTTTCCCAGCTCCCCGTCCCTGTCTCTGGAATGCCCCCCCCGCCTCCAGGCGCTGGGATGGAGCAGCTCCAAACCCGAGGGGAGCGAGGGCGCGGCCAGCGTTTCCCATTTTATTCCCAAATTGTTATTGTCCTTTGCGTGCCTGGAGGGGATTTAACACAACCCAGGGAGCACGAAAAACCCCGTTAACTCCACGCCGCAGCCTTTTAACTGGAATTTGGCTCCAGGGGAGCTGAAATCCCCAGGTCCTGGTTTGGAAGGATTCCCGAAGTCAGCAGAAGCGGCCAGGAAAGCACTTCCAGAGGGCTGGAAAGCTGAGCAGGGGCGGGCACGGCGGGGTTGCGATAAGGTGCTGGTGCCAAATGCTCCTCCCAGTTCCTGAAGTTTCGGAGTGCTTTTAATCCCCCCTCCCAGCAAACCGCAGCCCCTGGAAAGCACAGCTGCCTCCTTCCAATGGGATTAATTTGTATTTGGATGAGGAATGAGGTTTTGGCACCAGGGATCTCTGCCGTGAGCGGTTCCTCTCCCTCTGGAGCTGAGGTCAGCCAGCAGTGTCATGGAGTGAAGGACGAACTGTCCTGGCTGCTGTCACGCCGAGCCTTGGCAGGAGCCAGGGATCCTCTCCGTGTTCCCAGGTTTGCTCCCGGGTTCATTCCCAGGTTTGCTCCCAGGTTCATTCCCGGGTTTGCTCCCAGGTTTGCTCCCAGGTTCGTTCCCAGGTTCATTCCTAGGTTCCGTTCCAGGTTCGTTCCCAGGTTCATTCCTAGGTTCCGTTCCAGGTTTGCTCCCAGGTTTGTTCCAGGTGTGTTCCCGGGGTTGTTCCTGGGTTTGCTGGCAGGTTTGCTCCCGGGTTTGCTCCCAGGTTTATCCCCAGATTTGCTCCCAGGTTCACTCCCACGTTCGTTCCAGGTTTGCTCCCAGGTTTGCTCCCAGGTTTGTTCCACGTTTATTCCCAGGTTTGCTCCCAAGTTTACTCCCAAGTTCGTTCCCAGGTTCGTTCCCAGGTTCGTTCCCAGGTTCGTTCCCAGGTTTGGTCCCAGGTTTGTTCCAGGTTTGCTCCCAGGTTTATTCCCATGTTTATTCCCAGGTTCGTTCCAGGTTTGCTCCCAGGTTTATTCCCATGTTTATTCCCAGGTTTGCTCCCAGGTTTATTCCCAGGTTCGCTCCCAGGTTCGTTCCAGGTTCGCTCCCGGGTTTGCTGGCGGATATCCCAGAGGGGCGGGCTCCTCCCGGGGCAGCCCCGTCCCCGCCTGATCCAGCCTCCTTCCCACCCCGGGATCTGCCCCTTCCCGCTGGGGCTGATCCAGCCTGCCCTGCTCGTGTTCCCACTGAGCCCTGCAGCAGCAGCAGGCCTGGAATTATGGAATGGTTTGGACTGGGAGAGACCTTAAAGCCCATCCCATTCCACACCTGCCACTGTCCCAGGCTGCTCCAAACCCCCTCGAACCTGGCCTCGGGCACTGCCAGGGATCCAGGGGCAGCCACGGCTGCTCTGGGAATTCCAGCCCAGCACCTCCCCACCCTCCCAGGCAGGAATTCCTTCCCAGTATCCAGTATCTGGGGCTCGGAGTGGTCACTGCGACCTCCCGTGCTGGTGGACATCCCAGATGAGATCAGCAGCTCCGTGTACTCCCAGATAATTAATTGGGTCTTGCATGAAAGCACTGGAGGGGGCTGGGAACAGCTGGAGCATCTCGGGTGTGCTCACAGCAGCTCTTCCGTGCTGATCCATGGAGGGGTTTTTTTGGTTGATTTATTTTGTTTGTGGGGTTTCTTTTTTCTCTTTTTATTCTGAAGACCAAAAGCAAATCAAACAAAAATCCCAAGCCATTATTTAAATAATAGGAGCTCGGTGCCACTGATTTAAAGGGACTTAACTCCAACCTTAAAGCCCCGAATACTGCAATTTCCTGATTAATTCTCCCACAAAAAACCAAGGATAAAACCCCTCCTGGCCCTGCCCCTGCTCTCCCTGGATCCTTCCCTTCCCCAGGTGAACATTCCCAGCTCTCTCCTGAGTCTCTGAGGCTGACTTAAATCCCACCAAGTTTTATGAAACATCCAGGGGACGTTCTCGAGGCACATTCCTGTGTCCTGTTTGTCATTCCATCCATCCCAATGGAAGATTCTCCATCAGAGCTGATCCCAAGGTCCTTTCCCACCAACCTCCACCACCCCATTATCCCATTTCCTCCATTTTCCTCTTGGCTGTTTCCCCTTTCCCCCTTGCCTGGGTAATAAAAGCCCTTCATCCCGAGAAGGCCTCTTGGGAACATCCCATTATTCCATTATTTATACTTTGGGAGCAAACTCTTGATTCCATCCCTCCTCTTCTCTCCCTTAATAAGCTTTTAATCCATGCTGGAAGTTCAGCAATCCCCCCTTGGCTCCAGAGTTTCCTTAAAAGCCTCTTGGATGGCCTTTATCCAAAAGCCCTCAGGAAAATGGAATAACTGCTCTCCATTACCCACGAATTTGTGGACTGAACATAAAACCAAGGGTGGGTTTTTTTCCCCATGTTTATTAGAAGGGTTTTAATTCTGCTTTTAATTATGATTTCAATTTAATTAATACACAGCCACAGTTCCTAAATGGAGCTTGCAAATGTGCTCAGGTAAGCTATTTATTCCATGGAAAAATGCACATTTGGGATTAATTATGACTGGTGCCAAACTGATCATTAATGAAGCTTTAGGGTTAATTAGAACCAGGTGCAAATTTCTCAGGAAGGGCAGGAAACAGTGCAGAAAATCCCTTTTTTTGGTAAAAAAATGTTTTTATTCCTTCAGCTCCCAAATGGAACATCCCGATTTTCCCCTTTCCAACAATATTTCAGGATTAAGGGTAATTTTCACCTTCCTCTCCACGTTGTGTTAATGGATTTCCAGGTGAAACTCCAATAGCAACCGGCTCCAACCAGGCAGAGTTGCCTCATTCCAGCCCCCTCTGCTTCCAGCAAAAGCCATGGAATTAATAAAGCACTTGGGAATGACTCCAGACTTTCCCTCCTTCCCTGCAAGTGGAAAACAGGTCATTGATCCCATTTCACAGCCGAGGATTTCCGGGATGGAGGGCAGGGAATATTCCTCAGGCTTCCAAGGAGCACAAGGGTGGCTCCTTCGCTTTTCCAGTGGAAAAAACTTGGGCTGTTGTGATGCCCTGGCTTGATCTGATCCCAGATCCTGGGGAAGGGGATGCAGCAGGACATTGCTCTGTCCCTGCTCCTGCAGGACATCTTGGATCAAAATTCCCTTCCCAACAATTCCCGGTTTTTGCTGGTGCAGAGGCACCTCTTGCTGAAATTGGGATGGGGTTGAGCTGGAGAACTTTTCCCTGGATTAAGGGGGAGTCAGGTTACTCCCAACTTCCAAAAGGCAGGAAATGCTGGGAGGAGCCCAGATATTTTGGAAAAGCACCATAAAACCTGGCTGGACCCATGGGAAAATCCCAGGGAATGATTTTTCATGGGACAGAACCACAGTGCTCCTTTTCCTTGCATCCCCCTCCAGTGGGGGTGTGGAACACCAGAATTCCATGGTTTTGGAGCAGCATCCAGACCCGCAGGTGTGGAGGGAGGTCACCAGAATTCCACGATCTTGGAGCATGGGTCCAGATCCAAACCTTCTCCTTTGCTTCCAGGTCCCGTTGTGCGAGGCCAGCTCTCCAGGCAGCTCTCCAGGCACTGCAGCCTTCCAGGTAAATCCATGGAAAAGGATGTCCCGGGAAACACCTGGGCATGGGTGGAGGAAGAATCCCAAGCATTTGGGTTGCAGCAGTGGCTGCGACTCCCAAGTGTCCCAGCGCTTGGTGGCTCCTCGGTGGCTTCCGTCCCTTCACCTCGTCCATGGGATATCCCCAAAGCCACTGTGTTTGTTGGACAACATGGATTTGAGGCTGAAGTGGAGTTGAGCCAACTCCTTCCAGTGGTGGCTTTGAAATCTTCCCAAACCCTGGGAAGCAGCAAGTGCCCATCTGAAATTTGAAATAAAATGGAATTAATGCATTAATTAATGCTCCGGTGGAGCAGAGCACGGAGAGCCAGCACATGGAGGGTGTTTTGTTATCCCTGGGATGAGGGAAAACCAGGACAGAGCAGCTCCTCAGCTCCCACTGTCCCAGGGGTTAACCCAAAATCCCAGAGAGCCGACAGGAGGTGCTGCAGGAGGAACAAACTTCCGGAAAGCTCCGCCAAGGTGTGCAAAGCCTCTGGAAGGAGCAAACCCTCCCTCGGCTCCTGGCACTGCTCCAGCCTCCGCCTCCTCTTCCCAATCCTATTAGAATTAGAGGGATAGAGCTATAAGAGGAAAAGTCCATCCCCAGAGCAGCACTGACAGCTTGGCCTTTAAATCTTTAATAAGCACCGGCTGCAGGTCAGCACGTGGAGGTGGGAATCCAGCACCCTGGAGCTCTGCTGGGATGTTTGGGAGCACCTGGAGAAGCTCAGCCGTGCAAATGAAATGAGGGAGCCTCGGCGTTGCTCTTACTCCACAGAAAATCTTGCCCCGTCCACTTGTGTGCCAGGAATTCCATTCCGAGCCACGTTCGCGTGTCCTGCCTGGGTGTTGCTCTGCCCAAAGTGTTGTTCCACCCCACTGGGGTGGAATTCAGCTCAGATTCCCTCCTCCAGGACTTTGGCACTTAACTGGGTGCAAAACCAGCCGCTCTGGGACATTAATTGGAATTAAGAATGGAACCATTCCAGCTGCACTGGCGATGACCACAGAGCCTCTGGATGAAGCTGGTGGTCCTGGGAAGGAGGAGGCCCTGGTTAGAGCCTGGGAAGAGCCAGGAATTGTAGCAGGAACCACAATTAATGAGAGAGGCCATGGGCACAGGGCATGCTGGGATCCTGCTGCCCTCTCCCAGAGGCTGCACCTTCTTCTGGATCATAATGGATCGTGGAGGTCCAGCCTGGCCAGGCTGTCTCTGGGCCAGTTCCTGCTGTCCTGGTTTCTGGCAGCCACGGAACACAGAATCCTGCTCAGCTCTGCGGGGTTTGGGAGCTGGAGCACCCAGTTCCATCCCCTGCTTCCCATGGCCAGGTGGAGCAGGATTGCTTTTATCCCAGATCAGGGTGACCTTGGCGAAAGTCTTCATCCACCTCTGGAAGCGCAGGGCTGGATGGGATATTGGGAATTAGGAATTGTTCCCTGGGAGGGTGGGCAGGCCCTGGCACAGGTGCCCAGAGCAGCTGGGGCTGCCCCTGGATCCCTGGAGTGTCCAAGGCCAGGCTGGACACTGGGGCTGGAGCAGCCTGGGACAGTGGAAGTGTCCTGGGTGATCTTTCTGGGTGATGATTCCATGATTCCGGGTCTGCCTGGTGGGAAGAGCTGTGGAACTGGAGCATTCATGGGATTTACTGCTCCGTGTGCCAACGGGGTGATCCCACTCCGACGCTCAGTCACGGAGAGGCAAATCCCTTGGATGGGGCAGGAACTGCCGCTGGATCCGAAACCTCATCCGGGCTGCGTGGAAATGGACGTGGCTGCATGGAAATGGCAGGAAAGAAAATGATGGAAAGCTGCAGCACTGATCCCAGTGTGGGATAAACACTTCGTATTCCTCCCTGTTTGTAAATCCATGTAAATGAGGCAATACATGGAAAGCCAGGGATAGAAAGGTTTAGGAAAAAGGCAGGAGACCAGGACCAAAGCATGAGGAACAGCAGCTCCTGGTGGGAAACGTGGGATGTGGTTACAGGCACTGCCCAAAGCTCAAGGATCACCCCAAGAAGGGTTTGGGAGGCACTGGGAGTTTTCCTGAGCATTCCTCACCCTGGGAACCTAGCGTGGCGCTCTGGGAGGTGCTTTGGATTCGATCCCCATCCACCACTCTTCCCACATTCCCTCTGCATCATTTCCCTTCTCAGATTTTCTCCTTTGGGTGTTGATTTTTAGGAAGCTCCTGGCTCAGCCTTCCTGTTCCCGAGCCTTCGGAACCAGAGCAGAGCCCCAAAAAACCCATGTCCTCTTCCGAGCCCATCCTGGACCTCAAGGGAGACACGGCAGAAGCACTTCCAGGTGGGACCAGCACTTCCAGGTGGGATCAGCACTTCCAGGTGGGGATCAGCATTTCCAGGTGGGATCACCATTTCCAGTTAGGGATCACCATTTCCAGTTAGGGATCAGCACTTCCAGTTGGGATCAGCACTTCCAGGTGGGATCAGAACTTCCAGGTGGGATGCAGCTCAGGCTCACCAGGAGCTGCTCCTCTTGGAAGAATTCTTGGCAAAGCTTTGCCACTCCTGCTATGGATCACTAATTCCAATAAATAGCAGGTCTTAGAATCATGGAATTATTTACATGGGAAAAGACCCCTGAGCCCATAGCCCAGCCATTCCCAAGTGTAGCAACACCTAATGTCCCCAAATGCCACATCCCCAGGGATTTTAAATCCCTCCAGGAATGGGGGCTCCACCCCTGCCCTGGGCAGCTGTGCCAGGCCTGGAAAAACTTTTTGGGGAATAAAGGGTTATCCAAACAGACTGGCTTGGCAAGGAGGGAAAGCTGCTTTTGCTCCACGTGGTCCCAAGCCCTCCACCCCAGCCAGATGTTTTGCTGATGTAAAGCAGGATGGCTCCGTTGGCTCCCATCAGCCAAGGTCTCTGCGCCGCCACCGGAGTTTGACCTCTGGTGTCTGAATCCATCATAATTCCCATCCCGGCCACAAAGCTGGAGTGGCTGCTCTGGAAAAGCGAGAGGGAACCAAGTGGTCACGCAAAGTCCTGGTGTGGGCCAGCTGCTGTCCACCACTCGCCCTCAGCTGGCTGCACTTCCAGAGGAGTCCCACAGCTCCTCCCGCTGACCCCATCCGTGCTGTCCCAAAGGATTTGGAAAAGAGCTGCAGCATCCCAGCTCTGGGAAAAGCAAAACTTCTGCCCATGGAGAGAAGGCAGAGAGAGTTGGGAGACCTTTGGAGAGGGGATTGGGAGACCTTTGGAGAGGGGATTTGGGAGACCTTTGGAGAGGGGATTTGGGAGACCTTTGGAGAGGAGATTTGGGAGACCTTTGGAGAGGAGATTTGGGAGACCTTTGGAGATGGGATTTGGGAGACCTTTGGAGAGGGGATTTGGGAGACCTTTGGAGATGGGATTTGGGAGACCTTTGGAGATGGGATTTGTTGTTCTTTCCTCTGTTTTTCTGGGAATGCCAGAACTGGAGCAGATTAGAGCAGATGTTAAATTAATCAGAGACAGGGAATATCCACTGCTAAATGTGTCTATTTTATATATATGGATAAAAACAAGCAGGAAAAAAAAAAAAATACTTGGACTGCACAGATCCACAGGAAACAGCCTAGAACTGACAGCAGAGCTCCCAAAAAAACAAAAAAGGGAATGTTTTGGAAACAAGAACAGCTGCACAGGGGGTGGATTGAATTGCAGGAATCAACTGTGATGAAGGCGGACAAAATTCCAGCCCCAAACACTGCTCCCCTCGCTCAGCTCTTGGGCGTGGGCCCCGCCAGCTCCAGGGAGGGCAGGAAATCAGGAAAATCGGGAGGAATTGGAGATGAAAGGCGCGGTGGGATGAACCGGGAACAGTAATTAGGTGCTGATGGATATCGGCTCGCTCAGGCGGTGGAGTGGGGAGGGCTGATTTAGATCCCGGCAGGAGCTGGCCGGGAATTAAAGGCACAAAAACCTCGGACAGGTTTGTTCCAGCTCCAAGGGATTGAAGTCCTGGATAACAAAAGGTGGCTGGAGTTAGATCTCCATCTGTCAGTCCTCACAGACATGCAGATTTAAAGGCTAAAGAGGACGGAATTGCACAGCATCCCATGCTCAGGAGCCATGGAATAGAATCCCGGACTGGTTTGGGTTGGAAGGGACTGTAAAGGTCACCTAATCCCCCCTGCCACGGGCAGGGACACCTTCCACTGTCCCAGGCTGCTCCAAGCCCCGTCCAGCCTGCCCTTGGACACTGCCAGGGATGAGGCAATGCAGCCCAGATTCCAGGCTGGAGGCATTCCCACATTCCAGCCATTCCTGCAGCGTGTGGATATCCACAAGCACTCAGCAAACACTGACTTAATTTAGATGAAGGATCTCCAGGGCATTTCCTGCAATCACATTATCCCTACATGGACTGAGATCCTGCGAAGTCGAACATCCTTATAAAACTGGCACACATTCCCAGAGCAGCTGTGGCTGCCCCTGGATCCCTGGCAGTGTCCAGGGCCAGGTTGGAGAGGGCTTGGAGCACCCTGGGACAGTGGAAGGTGTCCCTGCCCATGGCAGGAGTGGAATTGGATGAGCTTTAAGGCCCCTCCCACCCCAAATGACTCCGGGACTCCACGATTCCTGTATTCCTACTAAAGACGGAATTGTGAGCTCCACACCCACAGGGTGATGTCTGTGAGCACGCCTCCGTAATTTGTGCGACTCCCAACCTTCTTCTCACAGAGAACCTGGGAGGAACAGGCGAGCAGAGCTCCTGCCCACCAAGGGACACCGCAGGGACTGGACAGCCCGTGGAAGACGCGGACCCGACGCCAGCAGGTACCAGTGTCCGGCTGTCCCCGCGCGCCGCCCGCGTGGCCCCGCTCTGGCCGCAGGGAGCAGCGGCGTCCGGTCGCTTCCGTGGTCACCACGGAGTGTGTGAAGTCGCTGGTTGCAAACAGGAGCACCAGACCTCTCAAGGAGCCACGGAACAACAGCACCTGAGTTTATTGTGGCTGCCCCTTCTATGGGGGGTTTGAGTTTCCCGGGCTGATTGTTTAGGATCCCTGCACCTGTCAGACCCTTAACCAGTGACGTATTTGCATTTCAGACCAGATGGGATTAATTAAAGGTCCCCTGTGGAGGTTTGAATCTAACTTATCCTTGCCTTGTCTAGGGACTCGTTTTACTTCTAAGCTCATCAGATTTGGGGGGCTGATAGGACTAAATTTATCTGGCTGCACTGTGACAGAGCTGGGGTTTCTGCCATCTGTGCCACGAGTTTGGGGGCTCTCTCTGCACCTGGGCTTGGTGCCTCCTGCCAAGCGGTCAGGATTCCCTGGGGATCCAGCTGGCAGCACTGGCACTGCCAGGGCCCTGGGTACCAGAGCACGCTGGCCCAGGTGCACGGGAAGCTCCCAGTGCTGCTCCCAGCTGGACTAATCCCATAAAACAGAACGATTCACGCAGAGTCAGGTCCTGAGACTG
This sequence comes from Promerops cafer, assembly GCA_013398275.1. NCBI lineage: Eukaryota > Metazoa > Chordata > Aves > Passeriformes > Nectariniidae > Promerops > Promerops cafer. The sequence continues at coordinate 31,364 of VZSE01015365.1, forward strand.
ACGGGATCCAGCAGCTGGCACGGGAGCAGCTGGTTTGGATTGGGCACTGGGATGCTGAGGATACACCCTGGGCATCCTGGGGATGTTCTGGGTGCACCCTGGATACCCCTTCCCACACTTCCCAAACACAACGTGCTCTTCCAGCTCATTCAGAAACTTTCACCCATCTTTTTTTTGGCCCACATCACCCAAGTTTAAGAGGCTGGAAGGAATTTTAAGAAGCTTGTAAAGGAACTGAGACATTCCTGGTACACCCCAAACCATGTGAGGTCCTGGTTTTTTCCATTTAAACACCAGAGGGAAAAGAGCTGCTGAAATAAAGCCATGGAAGAGAAACATGGAATGGTTTGGGATGGAAAGGACCTTGAAGCCCACCCAGTGCCACCCCTGCCATGGCAGGGACACCTCCCACTGTCCCAGGCTGCTCCAGCCCCAGTGTCCAGCCTGGCCTTGGGCACTGCCAGGGATCCAGGGGCAGCCCCAGCTGCTCTGGACACCCTGTGCCAGGGAGGAGTTCCTAATTCCCAATATCCCATCCATCCTTTCCTGGTCAGTGGGCAGCCATTCCCCCTTGTCCAGTCACTCCAGGACCTCATAGAAAATCCCTCCCTGGTTATTTTGGGAGGTGTTGGGTCTCAGGAAAGGAAATCCTGGAGCCCGATGGAGCGTGAGCTGCAGATCCCTCATTTGGGATCACCCAGGAATGTCCAATTCCCCCCATCCATGCCGGGACCTTCCAGCATCCCTGGGGATGGGAGCAGCGCTGGAGAGCAGCAAATCCAGCGCTGGGAGCCCGGCCCCGAGCTCCTGCCCCTGTTACAGCCTCTGGAACAACAAAGCGCTGTCCCAGAGCCGCGGGGTGGGGACAGCGTGTGCTTCCCACAAAACCTCCGGCAGCAGCCGGTAATTGCCCCCAGCGGGATCCCGGCGGCTCCGCAGGGCTGCTCGGAAGTGCCGCTGCTGAGTTTAATTGGAGCTCTGAGGCACAAGTGGCATCGGGAAGGAAAATCTGGGGGAGAAAGGATCAGAAAGATCAGCCAGGCTGATCCCTTTTCCCAGCACAGCAGCTGGGAGGGACACGCAGGGTTGTGGGGTGTCCTTGGATGATCCAGGGGTGACACCCCCTGAATGCCAGATGGGCTCAGAATGGGAGGAAGGATCAACCTGGGGAAAAAAATGGGATGTTTGTCCAAAGCTACAGAAAAGAGGAGGCCCTGGAGCTGCTCCAGGGCTGGAGCCCCTCTGGAGCCAGGCTGGGAGAGCTGGGGGGGCTCACCTGGAGAGGGGAAGGCTCCAGGGAGAGCTCAGAGCCTGAAGGGCCCGATGGGGCTCCAGGAGAGCTGGAGAGGGACTGGGGACAAGGGATGGAGGGACAGGACCCAGGGAATGGCTCCCACTGCCAGAGGGCAGGGCTGGGTGGGATATTGGGAACTGGGAATTGTTCCCTGGGAGGGTGGGCAGGCCCTGGCACAGGTGCCCAGAGCAGCTGGGGCTGCCCCTGGATCCCTGGCAGTGCCCAAGGCCAGGCTGGACACTGGGGCTGGAGCAGTGGGAGGTGTCCCTGCCATGGCAGGGGTGGCACTGGGTGGGCTTTGAGGTCCCTTCCAACCCAAACCATTCCAGGATTCTGAGATTAAGAGCAGGGAAATTTTAGGGATGTGAGTTTGTGGCCTGGCACCAGCCCTGCCAGACCACCCAAAGGACATCACGATGGTGGGATATGAGGAATATTCAGGAGCCATTCCCTGGAAACCTGGATTTGCTCTCAGCCTGGTGACCCGAACAGTTCTCTGTGCCTCAGACAGGAATAATGGGATGTAAAACTGAAAACTTTGGAAAATAAATGTTACCCTGAAGCAGCCACAGTCACGGGATGCTCTGCGAGCTGGAGAGGAACTGAACGATTTGAATTCATTCCCCAGCTCAGCCAGAGGCTCCTCCTGGGAATTTGGGTGCTTAAATTCCCCAGCCTCAGCTCCACGTTTCCCAAAAGCAGCTCCCAGGTTCACAGATAAGATGATTAAAGCAGCTTCGAGGCTTCATGCCATCACTCAGAGAATTTGGGGCAAAGATTCATCCCCGTAACTCCCCGGAGAGATTTGCCAAAGCAAATCCAGCCTCCAAGGGTTCTGCTCGCTGATGGATGACATTCCTTCTTCCCACCTCCAGCAGCTGCAGAGCTGGAGCTGCTCAGCAAATGTCAAAGTGGGGGAAAAAGAACAGGAAGGAGAAGGGGGGTAAAAAATCCAACTGTCTCCTTACAGAAGTTTTCAAGGAAAAAGAAAATCCTCCTTGATATTTTCTGCTTCCGTGCGGGGGGCAAAGTGTAGGGTGGGGGATTTTAAATAGGAATAGTTGATTCCTTGTTTTGTATCCCTGCCACCAGTGTATTTTTAAAAGAATTCCCAGCAGGTCTCTCATCTCCCTCAGCTTCCTCTGTCCCTCCTCTCCCTCATGTCCGGCTCCTCACACTCCTCTCTGCTTTCCCTCCCAGCCCTCGAGGACCCTGCGGAGCCGGAGGAGAGCCCCGGGGCGCGGCGGGACCCGGCTGTCCCCGGCAGTGCTGCCGGAGCCGCCGGCCCCGCCGAGCCCGTGCTGGCTGCCCCCTCGGACGAGCCCGTCCCCGGCAGGGATGCTCGGCCCGAGGCGAAGGATCCCAGCCCCACCAGGTCGCCGCCGTGGCCAGAAGCTCCCGAGGAATGCCCAGCCCGCCCCAACACGCTGGACTTCTCCAAATCCCTGAAGAAGCTGGAGGAGGTGAAGCAGGCGGGGCAGCGGCGCGGCAGCGACCAGCCGGTGGTCCAGGAGAACGGCGTGGAGGTCGCTCCGGCCACCACCACGGCCACCAGCGAGGAGCGCCGGGCGCTGCAGTCCGAGCTGGGCAAGTGCATCGAGGAATTCCGCAGGATCAAGATCCCGGTCGCCTTTCCCAACAAAAAGCGGCAGTGGCAGAGCGAGCTGCTGAAGAAGTACCAGCTCTGAGAGGAGACCCCGCCTCCCACCCCGCGGAACCGTGCTCTCCAGGCTGCTGGGTGGCCGTTCCAGCAGCGGCACAGGTTGTCCACGCTCCCAGAATGAGGAGCAGAGGTGGCTCATGAAGCCCATCCAGATGTTGAAAGGGTCACAAGCCTGTTCCCACCACAGTCATCGAGGGGGATGCTCCATGTCCTCAGTGGCACAGGCACAGCTGGACGGGGTAGGACACGGAAGGATGTCCAGGGTGGTGCTCAGGAGCAGCAGAAATTCCCACATTTCTGAGACTGAATTTCCCTGGCGTTTCAAACAATAAAATCGAGCTGGTGTCCAAAATGAACTCCGTTCTCCTCGTGGCTTTGGGGCAGACGTGGGAATCTGGCTTTTCACAACTCTGCACGTGGCTTGGAGATGGAGTTTCCTGAACTGGTTGGGTTTTGGGGCTGTGGAGGGGGAGACCAGATCCACATTTTTATTCCTTTTATATGGAGCCAGGACAGTAAAGTGTTTGGGGAAATGTTTAGGGAAACGTTTAGGGAAGAGTTTGGGGAAATGTTTGGGGAAATGTTTGGGGAAGTGTTCAGGAAGTGTTTGGGGAAATGTTTGGGAAGTGTTTGGGGAAGTGTTCAGGGAAATGTTTGGGGAAATGTTCGGGGAAATGTTCAGGAAGTGTTTGGGGAAGTGTTCAGGGAAGTCTTCAGGGAACTGTTTGGGGAAGTGTTCAGGAAGTGTTTGGGGAAGTGTTTGGGGAAATGTTCAGGAAATGTTTGGGGAAATGTTTGGGAAGTGTTCAGGAAGTGTTTGGGGAAGTGTTCAGGGAAGTCTTCAGGGAACTGTTTGGGGAAGTGTTCAGGAAGTGTTTGGGGAAGTGTTTGGGGAAATGTTCAGGAAATGTTTGGGGAAATGTTTGGGAAATGTTCAGGAAGTGTTTGGGGAAGTGTTCAGGGAAGTCTTCAGGGAAATGTTTGGGGAAGTGTTTGGGGAAATGTGTGGGGAAGTGTTTGGGGAAGTGTTTGGGGAAATGTTTGGGGAAGTGTTCAGGAAGTGTTTGGGGAAGTGTTCAGGGAAGTCTTCAGCCTCCCTTGCAGGAAGTGTTCAGGAAGTGTTTGGGGAAGTGTTTGGGGAGCGTTCACAGGGACATGGAGGGCTCTGCAGTGTGAGATGACCCTGGGCAGGGCTGGCAGGCAGGAAAAGGCTCTAATCCCACACAATTCCCTGCACAGGATCCCCCGCTCCCGGGAGACAGGCACACGTGGAGCTCAGGGAGCAGGGCAGGGCTGAGCCAGGGCTGCAGTTGGATCTGGAATCCGTCCACGGCTCACTGGAGGCTCCTCAGCAGAAGGAGCTGCAGAGACACTGCCGGTGCCAAAAGGAGCTGGCAAACATTCCCAGAGGGATCTGGCACCTGCAGGCAGCCCTGTTCTCCTCAGGATTTGGGAATCACAGCTTCTCCCAGCCAAGGACACGCTCCAGGCTCACCCTGCCTGCATCGCTCTCCAGCTGCAAGGGGCAGCTCTGCAGGGCCAGGCTGGATTTTGGGATGGAGGAGGAGGATGTTTCTGGCAGAAGGCCTTGGAATTCCTTCTGATTCCTTCCTGGATGGTGCCCATGGTGCCTGAGGGTGACAAATGCTGAACTCAAGAGCATTTCACCATCTGAGAGCTGCACACCCTCAAAAATTCAACGAAAATTAAAATTAAATGAACAACTCCTTAACTGGGCACCAGCCAATGCAACTGGCACTTGGAGAGGAGTTGTGGAATAGTTTGGAATCTTTCTTGGATGATCCTCTCCTCTCCAGGAGCAGCAGGATCCCCTCAGGCTGCCTCTCCTCAGGGCCCTGTGCCAGTTCAACCCCTCCAGGTGCTGCCAGAGGTGCCCGGAATGTTTATGCCCACCACATGCAGGGCTCATTCCACAGGCAGGAACAGCTGGGAAGTGACTCATTCCCGTTTATCCTTCAATATTTGCCCTGCTTTGCTTAAAACAGGGCTCGGTTCCCTCTGATTTGGGGAATTTATTGTCATTTATCTTCATGCCCCAGGAAATTCCCCTTTTTCCAGTGCTCTCTTCCAAAGCCAAGAGGACACAGAGGCCCATTTGATCCCAGGCTTTGATCCTGGACATCAGGGAGAGGAATTCCGAGTTTAGACAGAGCCTGACTCCCCCTGAGTACAGCCCTGGGCGTGGGATTGGGAATTGGGAATTCCTGCTGTTGATCCTCTGTGTGGTGCTGGAAACACTTGGGTGCTCTTCTCCCAGAGCAAATCCAGAGATTTCCCGTTGTGTTTCTGTCTTGGTTTGAAAAGCCAAGTGCCTGCTGAGGAGGGCAGGAGCCTCCCTTGAAATGGAAAATGTAAATCCCCTCCCTCCAAATTATTATAATTTTGAAATTAAGGGGCTCTCAGGCAAAGATATGGGAATAGGAATAACAGTAGGAAAGTAGTAGGAAAATTAAAATAGAATGGT
>VZSE01015366.1:878-21201 GCA_013398275.1 Promerops cafer
GAAGGGAAGGGAAGGGAAGGGAAGGGAAGGGAAGGGAAGGGAAGGGAAGGCTATCCGCTTGCTGTCCCCTTCCCCCACCACACATACCACAATATCACCTGGTGTGCCTTCCTACACCAGACTTCCTGGAAGTATTGCTTTGTCAACATTTAAATCCACTGAACAATTTCTTCCAACTCAAATTAAAAATAGCGGGCTGTCCGCGCGCCCCCGGGCACTGCCGTGTGCCCTGAGGGACCGGGCGAGGCCAAGACCGCGGGCCTCTTTCCACTCCTATAGCGTCGCATCCATTCCACTTCACGAGCCCTGTGTGCTTATTTCCCTCTCCCACTTTAGATTAATATTTTCTTTTTTTCTAATCTTTTTGCTTTGCTTTGATTTTCCTTTTTTCTCTCTCCTGCTTTTATTTCTTTTTCTCAAAGAGAATCTGAGGATCTCTCCCTTCTTCTCTAACCCAGCCTTCCCCCCCGCCTTCCCCCAAGCTAGAAACATTTACACTTCAAAAGAGGCGGCCGCCTCTCTGCGGAAATTTCAAGAAAAATAAACTTTTGGGGGGAGTTGCAATGATAGCCATCTTTCGATCTGCTTCATTAGCCAGCTTTCTCCAGCTGATCAAGTAGAAATCTTCTCCATTGATCCTGTTTCTCACTCTTGCTTCCAATACACATAACCTCGGGGGTCTTGTCAGCTTCCCCTCGAAGTCATTTGAGTTCTCCCGCGCTGCCTTGGCTTCCCTGGCTTGCCGCCTCGCCTTGTCCCTGGGAGCCAGGTTCTACAGACACTGCTCTCGGAAATGCTCCCCCTGCTCCTCTGTCGGCTCGGGAAGGGCGCTGTACCCAGGAACAATACGGGTCGGGCGCAGGGGGAGCCCCTCGGAGGGCTCAGGCTTGGAGCAAACAGTTGTGCCTGCGATCGCAGTTGGCTCCAGAGCCAGGACTTGCGCCCACGTTGGTTCCTTGTTCTCTGCGGGTTGTCTGTAGGCAATTATGCTGGAAAACAGCCAATATGATCTATGGCCATAGGATGCGGGACGGTGTGCTGCAGATGTAGAAGTTTTGGATTTGTTGTCCGTGGAGATGCCACTAAGTTCTCGGCTCCACACCCTGTCTGTCTTCTTCTCCTTGTCAAGTGCGCAAATGCTTACAGCCTAATTGTTGGTAGTTTGGAAGTGATTTAGCTCAACCCTTTATATTCTCAGCACCATATTTATGATTTCACAGAATAAATCTACGCTGACCATCTAGGTGTATTTTTCTGACGCATAGTTTCTGTGTCAACTAGTTTAACTTTCACCGTGAGAAAGTTGGTGGCGAATCCTTGTCTGTGAAAATATAGAGGAAAAAAAATGATAACACCCCTCCGCCAAAGATGTGAGCATTTAAGGGAAGGAGTCGGCATATGTGTGAGTCTCAGAAGGATCTTCAGGGAAAGGGACGCTTTGATAAAACATTCCTGGACGATTTTTGGGGTGCTTTCTCTGAGGACAGGATGATTTCTGGCCTGAGATTTCTCGCTGTCTCTAGCCAACGAGCACCCAAATGAAAGGGGTATCCACATCTTCGCTGTAGGGGTGCTGTAGTCTGATCAAACCGGAGGGGAGCGGCTGATGGGGCAGGGCAGAGGTGCCGAGCAGTGGCGTGGAGACATGGAAACAGAACCGAAGCTGTGGGAGATTTCCGAAGGGTGCGCAGGGCCGGGCAGGGCCGAGCAGGGCGGAGGGAGGCAGCCAGCGTCCAGCTGCTCCTCCCCGTCCCCCCAGCCGCTCTGCCCGGAAGACCCGAGATTGCTCTTGGTGGCCGAGTTTAACAAATAAACATAAAGTTAGGTTTTAAACGAACAATTAATAAGAAAGAGGGCGCGAAAATAATAAAAGACCTCCATCCTTCCCCTCCCCCTGTGTCTCCGAGCCCCTCTTCCCCTCTCCCTCTTTTTCCCCCTCTAAGCACCTCTGGTCACGTTGGAGGATGAGTTTTTGGAGAGCTTCTGGTACAATATGGAGCACCACGGGCTGCAATTTCACACTCCACAGCACATTCCCCCTAAAGCTACTTTCTTTTTTCTCCCATCTAAGACCCCCTCATGTCTCCCCCTCTCTCTTTCTCTAGCTCTTTTGTGAGCCATGGGTGGGTTGCATGTCTGGGGGACGCCGGGGCCGCGAGGAGGCCGGCGGCCGGGCCCTGCCAGCGGGGCGGGTGCGTGTGTGTACCGGGGGGGCTGAGCTCCCCCCTCGCCCTGCCTGCTGCTGGCTTTTCCCTTCTCCGCATTTGTTTGCCCTGAATGGTAATAGCCCACGTGTGCTGCTCTTTATTCAGTCACCGACACTTTAACCTCTCCTCTTTACAAGAGAGCGTTTGCCACAAAAACGAGACAAGCCGAAGACCTTTTGCAGCCTCATTGAGGGGGGAAAAAAAGGAAAAAAAAGAAAAGAAAAAAAAAAGAAAAAAAAAAAAAGAAAGAGTGGAGGGGGGGAGAGCCAACAATGTGAAGAGACACTTCTGCAACAAAGCCGCCTCTTAGAGGACCGGCACGGCCGGAGCTGGGGCGAGTCTCCAAGCCTCCCGGGCCACAGACATATGGGGACAGGCGCGGCCTCAGCATAGGCCGCCCCAGCCTGCCCCTTCCCACCCTAAGCAGGCTGGGGCTGGGAGGGGGCTCACGGCTCCCATCACCGAGCTGGGGCCTCCGTCCATCCCTGCCTCCGAACATCGCACCCAGTGCGGGCTGGAGGAGCCCCTGCTGCAAGTGGGGTCCCCAGACCTGTTTCCCGTCGAGACGGCCTCCATGGGCCGGATTCGCCCGCTCGCCACAAAACTCCTGACACCGATCTCTCCTTTTGTCTGTCCCGCAGTCCCAGAGCCCCTCCGGTCGTCTGCCTACTTATATCTTTGCCCCGGAGCGGCGGAGCGGGGATGAGGACAGGGGGTTTCATGCTGCTCCTCTGACCCAAAAACGAACTGGCCCAGATGTGAACCCTGCCTCTTTCGTGATAGGATACTGTGCCACTGGCAAGGCCCAGCTCTTGCCTTTGCCCTGGGCTGCCTCTGGGCTAGAGGCGTGGGAGCACCCCTCTAACTGCCTCCTCCCCCCCAGACTGGAGATGTCTTTTTTTTTTTTTTTTTCCCCCTCTAATTTCTCCATAAAACTCCCGATGAGTGAATTAGACGCTTATTAAAGTCTCCTTTTAATCAGCAGTAGTGGGAGATCCTCCCTCCCTCTATCTGCCCGTCCAAGGTTAGTTTGCCTCAGGGCGATTTGCAAATGTTAGGATTTACAGTTATCACACGCAAAAACATTTATATAACCCCTAACTATAATACACCCATAAAAACGGGGAGGCAGCGAAAACTGCTGCGGATCAGCGAAAAACCCTATGGCTTGCCCATTAAAGTCCCCGGAAAGGGTAATTCCAGCAGTCAGAGGGGCCAAAGTGTGGTAATGACTGCCTGGGATTCGCATCTCCAAAAATGATCGCACAAAAAGACCCGCCGGGGAGAGGGGCGACTGCTTCGCTCCACTCCCTCCACAGGGCCGGCGGGGGAAGTTGGAAGCAGACTTCTTCACACATGCACTAGAAGGTGATAGATATGCCTCGAGACTTCCTTCCTTCCTTCCTTCCTTCCTTCCTTCCTTCCTTCCTTCCTTCCTTCCTTCCTTCCTTCCCTTCCCTTCCCTTCCCTTCCCTTCCCTCTTTTCCTCCCCAGCCAAGCTGAGCCCGAACTATTTCTATACACACTCAAATCCACCTCCTCAGAGAAAGTTGCCGCGGTCGCGTTTCTGGCAGTGGTTCCCAAGCCCTATTGTGAGCCCTGCCTCTGCCCCCCACTTCCCTCCGCCACGGACGGCTCTGCGGTCGGATGGGATGCGCCGGGAGCTGGGTCGGGGAAGGCAGGCTCGTTTCCACCGCTAAACAAAGGCTGGAAACGCACCAACAAAGGACCTGGCGCGGCCCCTCCGCCCCGTGCGAGAGCCGCAGGTGAGGGCTGGGGCGCGCCCGGCCGGGCGCGGGGGGTCCACTGCTTGCGGAGCAGTGCCTGAATCGGCGGCGGGGGGGAAGATGCGAGTCTGCAGGGCTTCAGGAGAAACTGGTCGTAAGTTGGTGGGGAAACTTTCTTCCCTCCTCCCCTCTTTGTGGGAAAGCCGGGAAAACGGGCGAATTTAGCTCTCTCTCCTCCTGTGCCATTCTCAAAGACGGGCTCGCTCCTTCCCTTCCCTTCCCCAGGCTGGGAGCCGCCAAAGCTCAAGTTAGGCGCCTAATTAAAAAAAGTGGCAGGAAGACTCATGCCTCTTTAACATCAGCTGTTAATGGCCTCGGAGTTTACTGCCTCTGAGGAGGAAGACGCAGAGGGAGAGGCACGGGGATGAAGTGTGCGGAGAAACGGAGGGGCTGAAAGAAGTAGGGGGGGTCTCTCAACGTAGTGGAGGAAGAGAGAGATTAAAGGAAGGGTGGGGGAAATGGAGAATTCTAACTTATAAAAAGGAGATGGAAGGTGGAGGGGGCGGGGAAGGACTGAACTGTGAGCCGACACTAAATCCCTCTAGTTTCCCTGGCTGCCTCATCTGGACAGCTCGGGCGGGATGCAGAGTCAGGGAGCAAACTATGCGGGCGCGGGAGTGTGGCACACAGAGAGAGGACGAGCGGATCCGGGATGGAGGGATGGACAGAGGGAGGGAGGTTTTCCGAGAGCGGAGCGTTGTTCCCGGGTGCCTGCCTTTCCTTCTCCTCACTCGGACCCTGGTACTTTCCTCCTTCCTCTCGTCTCTGAGGTTTCCAAACCAAGCGTCACCAATCAATACGAGCCCCGGCTCTGTGGGTGCGTGTGTGCGTATGTGTGCGTGTGTGAGCGTGGTTGTTGATCCTGACCTGCTGGACTTCAAAAATCTGCCTCTTCTGACTCCCTCCCAGCCTGTAAGTTCAGAATTACAACCTTCTACATCTATGCAAACTTTTATTTGTCGGAGAATTCCTTTCTCCAGGAGAAAGAGAAATTGTCACCATATGAACGGCTGATTTCTGACACACGGGGCTTTACCCCTCCCCCAGAGTGGGGAAAAATATCTCCCGTGGATGTCTTTAAACTGTGCACAATCCATAACTTTGGCAATGTATATGTAGTGTTATTTCTGCAAGGCAGTTTTGCAGAGTTAGGGGAAGTGGTTGCATTCTGCTAAATGGATCCTTTGTGGTGAGTGCAGACTTATGCCCAGTTTTGATTTATAATTAAATTAGCTTCTAATTTGCAATATGTGCGTCTGTGTTTAAAATGTATCTAATCTGTGAAATTGAGGACTAGGGCACTTTAAATGAAAATCTACCTTTTGCCTCAAGGGTTTATTTATGAAGGGATAGCCGGGAGGGCAGCGTGCGGCAGGAAAGTGAGGCTTTAATTTCCATTAGGAGATGTCAATCAATCTTTCTTTTCAATACATCAATTAATAAATCCGATTGGTGCTGCGGGTTGCTCCCCCCCTCCCTCCCCGCCCCCGAGGCACTCTTTTTGGCCGGATGGGGAAGTGTGAGGGGAAGGCAAACTTTGGCAGGGAAGTCCCCGCAGGCAGAGCCCGACCCGACCCGCCCTCCCCCCTCCCCTTCTCCCCCTCTCCGGCCCTGCGCGGGGCTCCGGGACCGGCTCCAGCCTCGGCGCGGCGCTGGGGGCGGCAGGCGAAGCCGGCGGGACTCCGTCGGCTCTCGGGGTTTGGCAGAACTAAATTGACACAACTTGGTGAGATACGGTCAATTTTTTTCTCCCCGATAGTGGGGGAGTGCACACGCGGTTAGACCTGGGCCCGGGACCCCCCGTCTTAGCTGATTTATATTTAGGCTTCACTTACTTAAGGGACCCTCCCCCACCGTCCCACCCCACGCAGCTCTAGCCCGGGCAATAGTATCATCGGCTTCACTGGTTATTTTCCAACGGAACCGCAGCCCCTAGCTTTAATTTTTCACAATTAAAAAGCGGCTGGGATGGCGGGGAACTCCTCCAGCCTGACAGCTCGCCCTAGCTCTCCCTGCTGTTAGCGTATGCTCCGCACCTACAAATAACCGCGGAAATGGGGGAAAGAGGGTATTTATTACTATTTTTTTTTTTTTAACGGGCAAATGCAGTAATGCCTCTAATTTAGCAATTACACCGATTCTCCTTTATTTTCAAGTGGCGCTGGTCGTTCAGCAGAATGTCGCCATGGTGGGCAGGCGGGTGAAAGCCCGAGGACAGCCCGGCGCAGGAATGCCCAGTGCCCACTTGGGGAAAGTTGGTCCGGCAGGGACAGGGCAGGTGTAAGAAAGGGGGAAAGCGCCAGGACAGGGCGGCACCGAGGGCCTCCCGCTGGGTCTCTGCTCTTGGAGCTTCACAGTCAGGAAAACCGGACAAACAAAACTAATTCAGTGTGCCGCCTCTCCCTGACAGAACACACACAGTGTTTTATAGAAATCCGGCTACAGAAAGGGCTGACTTTCCTGAACCCACGACCAATGTAAAAAAGACGCTCAGAAGGAGGAGAACATCCTCAAACTACTCCGTTGTCATCGTCATCATCATCATGTCCGTTTGATTTAAAAACAGCACGATAGGGAGCACACTCTCACTGAACGCTGTCTCCTCAGCTTTCTTTTTTTCCTCCCAACCACACGGCTTTGTACCCTCAGATTTGCGGGCTACTGCTGCCGGTTTGCGTTGCTCGACACAAGCAGCGTTTTGCGTGTCTCCAGCGAGAGGGGGAACTCTGGGTGAACAGAGGGCTGCGAGAGGGAACACGGGGGCTACGGGGCTGAACTTCGGGAAGGAATGAAGTAAAAAGAAGAGAGAGAGGGAATGAGAGAGTCTCCCAGGCAGCTCGATCCCATTAGCTCCGTCCTTGGGTTGCATATTTATACGGTCTAGGAGGTGAACAGATGGACTATCAATTTAATTCCATCTTCAACACCATCAGAGATTGATTTTCTACTCGCTTTTAATTTTGCCATAATTAATTAGATCATTACAACTGTTTTCTATTGATCTCCCTATTTAAACCTCAGATGCAAAGGGACTTCGGCAGATCCTTTAAAAACACAGAAGGGAAAAGGAACAGAGGGGTTTGCAAACTTTCTGAAGGTTTTTTTCAGTTTTGACTTAGAAGATTTTCGGTGTAGAATAGCAAAAAACTGCCTCTGTGGCCTTTTCTTTTAGGAGGCCTTTTTCGTTGCCTTTGTAATTTTCTTTTACGTTTTGGTGAATCTTTGTCATATTTATATATAGTATACAGCATATATGATAGATTTAATTGGTTCGATTATGAAAACATAAGGTTGCACGTGTATATGCATATATATATTCACACACAACGTGTTTAATATTGAGATTTACAGAGGTGGTGCGCACACATTTATATGTGGGGAAACTATCGACAGAAGAGATGTGGTTTTCTGAAGGGCGAATATTTTTATTTGCCTCCCGTACGTGTCTCTCTGTTTGTGCACTTGAATCGCTTTCTAGGTGGGGGATATTTCACCCTGTGACTCCATCAGAAATGACAAAGGAAAAGCAGCGCTGTTAGCTCCGGTTCCTAGCCTCGGTTCCCAGCGCCCGCCGCATCCTTTCTCTTCCAAGCCTCCCCTGCAGCAAACGACTGGCAGCCGGGGCAGCAGCACGGCTCTGTGCTGGCAGTCGGTGAGGTTTGTATTTTAAACCTCTATGTCCTTTTCCCCCCTAAAAAAATCCCTAAATTAAAAGCTCTGTTTATATACCTATTTTGAGGGAACGAAACCGCGTAATTGTTCTTTTACCGCGAGCGGCAGCGCCGAGGATAACCTCTCCGGCGGGGTTTGTTTGAAGCTTTGTTTGCAAATCATAAAATTGCTGACTGGGAGACGGGAGCGATCCGGAGACGCGTCCGTCGGCGGAGCAGGTTTGGGGGGCTCAGAGGCAGCCCCCTCTCGGGGGCGAGGCAGTCCCGGCCCCCGCCCGCCTCAGCCCCGCGCTTCGCCCCCGCAGAGCCCGCCAAGGTGCTGGGCTGCCCGAGGGGCCCGAGGCGGGGACAAAGCAGATCCAGAGCCAGCACGGCGAGCAAAGTTTCCCGAGGTGGGGAGGGAGTCGGTGGAGGAAGAGTTTAAGCAATGCCCTGAACTTTCTGCGGACGGGTGGGACCTCCGGGATTGGGGCAAATAGACAAAGGCCGATGGAGGGGGTTGGCTCGGCCGCCCGGGGCGCCTGGAGGGCGGCGAGGCAAAGCACCCGGGGCCGCTGGCGATCGGACCGGGCCGGGAGGGCAGGGACCGGGGCTCGGCCCGGCTATCGCTCGCGTCTGGGGGCTCCGCTTCGTGTCCTTGCCGCGGTAAACAAGGTGGGAACCCAGCCTTTCAAGGGGCGCTGGAGCGGACACCCGTAAGGAAAAGGGGTATTTATCAGGTGAGATAGCAAGTGTTAGAGGGGGATCTGCGAGGCGAGGAGGTTGTGCGTGGAGGAGAGCAGAAACAGGCTGCCTCCTGCCAAAGGAGGGAGTTGGGGGTGACGGTCTCATCCCTCCCTGCTGAATATTCAGCGCCCCCCCCGCCTTACCTGCTCTCCCTGAGCTCTGAGCCATGGCTCCTCTGCCTAATGGCCCGTCTCCCCGGGACGGCTGCAAGCCAGTAGATCCGCCGCGGCCTTTTCTTCGCTTCTCTCCTCCCCGCTTGGGTGTCTTGCTTTCCCCCGCTGACTTTCGAGATCTAGGCGCAACCACCCAAAACTAAACGGTTTAGATAACAACACACACACACCAGAGCACCACCACCACAAAAAAAAAAAAAAAAAAAAAAAAAAAAAAAAAAAAAAAAAAAAAACACCCAAAAAAAAAAAAAAAAAAAAAAAGCCAGCCACAGAGAAAGAAACGCCGCTCTACTGAGCCGGGACAGGCTAAAAGGAGGGGAAAATAAATAACAATCAAAGCAAATGCAGCGCTGTTGCTTATAAAATTGGAGAGGGGCTCACCTGCTCCAGTCTACCAGGGCTGTGCAGCCAGGGAGGAAAGCGGCTGGGGGGGTCCCGCGGGGATCCTGCGGGAGGGGGCACAACGCCTGGACTTTGAATCTGCTTCCCCTTGCCCCCTTCCCTCAAGCTGGCTACCTGTAGGGAAGTCTTGTTGCAACAGCAGATTAATTTGTTGTCTTATTACCATAAAAATGTGCTCGGAGAGGGGCTGGCAAGGGAAAGGGGGACGCGGGACAGAGGAGGAACTTCCTCCAAGTTGAAAAGGGAGGCGGTGGGCTCGGGCTGAGGGGGGAGCACGTCGGGGACGGGCGGGGGATTGGTCTGGATGGTGGCGCAGCCCACCCGGGAACTGGTAGCTCTCAGCTCGGGGTCCGGGCAGACTCCAGGTGGGGCGGCGGGGAGCGGGGATTCCGCCGTTTAGTTTGGAGTCGACAGAAGGCAATCCTGTGAAGTCTACCCCTGTGAGCGCCTAGCTTTTTGCCTCTGAGAGATTATTTATCCATCCATCCATGCATCCATCCATCCATCCATCCATCCATCCATCCATCCATCCATCCATGCATCCATCCATCCATCCATCCATCCATCCATCCCTCCATTTATCTGTCCACTCGTCCCTTTTCTTGCTCTTACGATCACGTTTTGATAAAGGCTTTGCGACTGAAAATAAATAAATAATAAATAGAACAAAGCTCTAAAGAAAAGAAGAAAAATTCCCAGTGCTAAAGACATCACTGAACGAATATTTTTCTTTCTCTCTTTCTACTCCCCCCCTTCTATCTCCCCATTGATTGAAAGTCTCTCTCAGCTCCAACAAGGAGTCCCAGGAAAAATGAACCATTCTGCTATCGATTCTTCATTAAAATTACATTTCTGCATTTGCTAAATTGGTTTTAAAAAGCTTCCCCTGTTATTATTGTCTTGTCAGAGCCGGCGGTGCTGGGCAAACAGTATTTAAAAGCTTGGGACCTCTCCAAGATGAGGCTGCTGGGGGTTATGTGTGTGCATGTGTTTCTTTTTCTAAAGTGTTTAGGAAAATGTTAACAACGCGAACTGGCGAAAAGCACGCCCCAGACAAGTGGAGAATTGTAAAAACAAGGAAGGCAGACGGAACGCTTTCCTTCATATCACTTAAAAATCATCGATTGCCTCTTCAAGCAAAGAAAAAAAAAAGTTTAATTTTAAATATTAAAATGGGGCATCAAAAGTCAATAATTTCAGCAACGAGTATTTGCCTCAGACGCCGTCTCCAGCCCGGTCTTCAGCAGCCGCCGGATCTGTCTGGAGTGGTTCCTCACCTCCCTGCAGCCCGAGCCCTGCTCGCAGCCGCGCTGAAATGCTTCCTCGGTGAGATGTTTAAATAAGTCCAGCTAACCCTGACACATGCACCAGATTCCTCCTACCTTACCCCAACAAACCCCACGGAATCCCCGTCCTCCGTCCCCAGACTGGTGTGGGAGAAACCCAGAAGGGACTCTGGGAGATTTACTTTGAATTCTGCAAATCTCTCTCGAAAGAGCAGGGAAGCAGAAATGTCTTCCTGATGTGTTTATCCCCTAATCAGTTCATTAGTTATAAACAACATGACATTAGAAGTTAGGAGGCAGTTGATATTAATTTTTATTTAACTAGTTGATGTTTAATCCGTCACGCCAGACTGCTTAGAGAGAGCTGCCTGACACAAACCAGTTAGAACTTCATACACCGCGATGATCGGCCGGGCATGGGGACAAACAAACGGCAGCGGGGGGGCGAGGGGCAAGGAAACAGAAGGGAAGGGAGCAAGGGGGAGAGGGGTAAACCCGGAAAAGAGGGGGGGAAAGCAGCAAAAGAGACTGGAAAATCCCCCCTTCCCTGTATAAAATGTTTGTGTGAATCGGCAGACAAGGGAAGCGGGGGGGGGCGAAGCATGAAAAATATCGTCAGGAGGCTGAGCGGAGCGGGCCGAGAAGGGCAGGTGCCCAAGCCAGCCACCCCTGCGGGCTATGGGGCGGGTCGGCGGGCGGCCCGGGGGTTTGGGACGGGCTGGGCGACAGGGCTGGGGCTGCCCGGGGATTCAGCCCCTGGGGGGGCGGCAGGGGCGACGTGCGGCTGCGCGCCGTCGGGCAGAGCGGGGGGCACCGCCAAGAGCGTCCTCTCTTAATTAAAAGGGGCACAGGTTAATTAGCACGAGGGAGAACAGCAACACATGGTGGGGCCGGGATAAACGGGAACCGGACCTTTCCCAGTTTCCCGGTGTGTAACAGTCCTCTTCGGTGTCAGACTGCGACCCCTTAACCAAGGAGCGCAGCTGCTGCTACTGATAAAAGGAGTGAACGGTTATAGGTACCTTAACGGACACACGACTCTTCCTACCTTAAAGCTGTGCTGAAGTACAATCTAGCGCGAATCTAGAATTACAGACTTCCCTGATAAAATTTCTTGTTTCTCCCCTTGCAGCAAACTGCCCCACGAATGGTTATAGCGTACCTGTTTGGCTCTACACCATCTCTATATACGTGAATCTCTGCTCTTTACCCTGCCGACGCGTTGGACGCCCATCCTCGCCTTTGCTCCCGAGGGGAGAGCCAAGTATTATCCCAACACCTCCCCCTTCTGTGGCGGGACCTCGGCGTTTCTTCCCCCGCGTGAGTGCTGCTGTGCGCCCTCAGTGTGCCCTTTCGCTCAGCACTGTTCAGATGTATTAATGCGAGCTATTATAACTATATCTGCATGTATTTCACAATTAAAACACTTCTTGGCGAACCAGGAAAACCCTCGGCAGCAGCTCGGTGCGCTGCTTGCCCTGGACGCCTGTTCCTCCGTGCAGCAGTAGCCGTGCGACTGTGACTACGGGGAAAGTGTTCTACGACACATGTTTTAATATCAGTTTCCATATTAATCAATCACCTCAAACATCTATCTGCTGGATAAAGGAAATAGTTCGCATTCCGAAGAAAATTGCCTGCTTTCCTGCAGTTAATAGTTAACTCCGTAATAGAAAGTTCCCAGGGAAATGCGGAGGCAGAGGGAGCGCGGCTCCCCCTGCTCCCAGCCAGCACCCGCCACCGCTTCCCCTTGGCCGCAGCCGCTCGTACGACTCGGGAAAATCTCCCCGCTCCTCCGCTGCGGGCTCAGGCTCTGGCTGCCTGCACCTTTTAGGAAAGAAACGAGGACGGAGCGTTTTAAGGAATAAACTCCTGATGGGGCTGTGGTGTGCAAAAGGGAGGCAGACAGGCTCTTTCCCCATAGTCCGAGACAGAAAGTGGTGCAACAGGTGACAGGGCAGACACTAGCCACACAGGGAGCAGGGACGATTTCCAATGGCGGGGGGAAATTCACATTACTTGGCTGTTTTGCTTGAGAGCATTGTAAGGAAATGGGTGCCTTTCCCTTTGTCCAACGTCTCCTCTCCCTTTCTCTGAGGGCAGGGTGTGCTTTGAAGGGTGGAGAGGATATTAAAAAGGACCTGCGGAGGAACGGATAAGGGAGACTGAAGGACAGAGGCGAGGCTGGACCCCGGCCTGGGGCTTCGGCACTCGGAGGCCTCTCCCTGCGGTTCGTCAGGCCGGCAGCCGTGCACGGGCAGATGCAGCCCTTTCCCGAGAGTTTCGGGGTGACTTCAGAGGTGCCGGATGTCCGTGCCGCTACCACTCTGCCCCGCACTGTTGCCTTAGTGCTGGGCTGGCCACCTGGTGCTTTTTCATGGTGATGGCGGAACGGGAGAGGACAAAGGGAGAGGTGAGAGGAGCAGGGCAAGGAGTGAGCCTCTCCCGTGTTCCGCGGCTGTCCGTAGAGGCTGTGAGATGAGCAGGAGTACTTTGAGCTACCAAAGTTGCAGAGATACTGCTGGCACGGGGAAAGGCTGTCTTTCCCGTGGCTAAGCTGGTGTCAAAGCAGCAGAGTGGGAAGGGGGTTGCGACAACTTTAGGGTGGGTGGGGTGAATGCCTGGGGGCGGTGGGTTAGGGTTGCCGTGGGATGGAACCCGGCCGGCCGGCAGCGGGNGGGATGGAGCCAGGGTAGCTGCGCCAGGCGACGTCGGTGCAGCGACCTTGGCGTGAAGTTGCCGACCGGGACGTGGCGCAGGGACGAGTGGGCTGGGCGGGCGTGCCGGTGCATGAAACCAGGCCGGCTGCGGGAATCCAGGTCCCGCGCCAAGATCAGGCCAGGAGCTCCCGCACCGGCTCGGGGGCAGCCGGGAGGAGGGCGCAGTTTCGTTGGCTCGGGGCTCCCGAGCAGCAGGGCGGCCTCGGCCCCGTTCCCTGCCGGGCGGCCGGGCCGCGCGTCCCGCCAGAGGGGGCAGTGCAGATCGGCGGTGCCGGGCATGGGGCTCCGGCCTCGGCCCGGCCAGGGAGTGCTGCCCCAGCCCCGGAGCCGGGGAGTGTTAATTCCTCGCTGCCCTGTAGTGACGTTTCGATTCAAAAGCGCTTCCCAGAATGTTTCCACGGCCCTGGCTGGTGGTCCCCATTGGAGGCGGTGGCTGGCAAAACGCGGGGAAGTCTCCCGGGAGTCGGGGCTACCGCATCCCCTCCGCGGGGCTGTGGGCGGGCGGGTGGCAATGCTCTCCCGAGAGCTGGGGAGACGTCACTGTGATCTCTTATTCCTTCTCCAGGTAGTTCAACACAAGTTAATACCTTAAGGAAGGGGAGCCGGCAGCCGGATGGCCTGCGGGCGCCCTGGACTTAGGGACAGCCTGGGTCCGCAGGGCCAGGGGAATTTGGAGGGCTTGGGGAATCTGGAGAGTCCCAGCATGGATTAGGATAGGAATGAGGGAGTGGACGCGTAGGCGGGGGCCTTCCACTCGCCGTTGCCAGAATCGGAGAAAAGGAATGGAAAAATGGAAGGTCATGTAAAAACCATGCGAGACTGCGGCAGCAGAGCACGCCCTGTGCCAATGTGCAGAAGAAGGTGAAAATAAAAGAAGCATGGAACTAAGAGAAAAGATGGAAATCAGGAGGAATGGGTAGACAGAGAGACAGACATTGATCTTTACTAATATTAGGGGAAAAGGTCTGAATAAAGAAGGGGATGTATAATTTGATGATGAAATGGGGATTGATGGAGGGATGGATGGATGGATGGATGGATGGATGGATGGATGGATGGATGGATGGATGGATGGATGGATGGATGGAAGGATGGATGGATGGATAAATAGACAGAATGGGTGAAAAAATAGAAAATACGAGAAGAGGAAAACAACCCCCCACCTTTCTAGCATTTGTAGATGGAAAGAAGTGAATGAGGGGCAGAGGAAGAGAAATGATAAGAGAGGAAAGGAGAAAAGGAAAAGGAAAAGGAAAAGGAAAAGGAAAAGGAAAAGGAAAAGGAAAAGGAAAAGGAAAAGGAAAAGGAAAAGGAAAAGGAAAAGGAAAAGGAAAAGGAAAAGGAAAAGGAAAAGGAAAAGGAAAAGGAAAAGGAAAAGGAAAAGGAAAAGGAAAAGGAAAAGGAAAAGGAAAAGGAAAAGGAAAAGGAAAAGGAAAAGGAAAAGGAAAAGGAAAAGGAAAAGGAAAAGGAAAAGGAAAAGGAAAAGGAAAAGGAAAAGGAAAAGGAAAAGGAAAAGGAAAAGGAAAAGGAAAAGGAAAAGGAAAAGGAAAAGGAAAAGGAAAAGGAAAAGGAAAAGGAAAAGGAAAAGGAAAAGGAAAAGGAAAAGGAAAAGGAAAAGGAAAAGGAAAAGGAAAAGGAAAAGGAAAAGGAAAAGGAAAAGGAAAAGGAAAAGGAAAAGGAAAAGGAAAAGGAAAAGGAAAAGGAAAAGGAAAAGGAAAAGGAAAAGGAAAAGGAAAAGGAAAAGGAAAAGGAAAAGGAAAAGGAAAAGGAAAAGGAAAAGGAAAAGGAAAAGGAAAAGGAAAAGGAAAAGGAAAAGGAAAAGGAAAAGGAAAAGGAAAAGGAAAAGGAAAAGGAAAGAGAAGAAAAGAAAAGAAAAGAAAAGAAAAGAAAAGAAAAGAAAAGAAAAGAAAAGAAAAGAAAAGAAAAGAAAAGAAAAGAAAAGAAAAGAAAAGAAAAGAAAAGAAAAGAAAAGAAAAGAAAAGAAAAGAAAAGAAAAGAAAAGAAAAGAAAAGAAAAGAGTAAAAAGGTTTTTAAGAGCCGTCAAACACTTGGTAGACATGAGAATTAGAACAGAAAAGCTGAAACATTTATGGCAGCCTGCGCCGAGGTGATTTCCCCATTGGCATTTTATGGAGCTCCTAAATCTCAGCTTTACGCTGTTTTGAGCTGTAAGAATTATTTTCCCCCGCACTTTTCTTTTTTAGGTTCACTTCCAGTTTCCGTTGCGAGTGCCCCGGAGCAGGCGGAGCAGCTGCCCCCCAAGCAAGCGCCTCCCGTCGGGCCGACTGGCAACGGGCAGCGGGCGCTGGCCCCTCCGCACCGTGGGGGACGCGGCAGCTCCCGGGTCTCAAGCCCTGGCCACCCTCGGCAGCCCGGGGGTCCCGGGGGTATCAGCAGGAGCGGCTCGCAGCTGCCTCGCCGGTGTGGGCCGGTGCGCAGAAGCAACAGTTCCCCGGCACGTCGAGGGAAGGGAAGAACCTGCTTTTCCCCCGGGCACGGCTTCCTCCGGGA
The DNA here is from genome assembly GCA_013398275.1 of Promerops cafer. Classification (NCBI taxonomy): domain Eukaryota; kingdom Metazoa; phylum Chordata; class Aves; order Passeriformes; family Nectariniidae; genus Promerops; species Promerops cafer. The sequence goes on from VZSE01015366.1 coordinate 16,362, forward strand.
TGGGGAGGGAGCAAGCGGCGGCACGGCTGGGCTGCCTTGTTCCGCGGCTCTTGTCGGGCGCGGGGGGCGAGTGCTGGGGAACGGCTACGGGAACAACAAAAGCTAGACCTCAAGGTGAAAGAAGGGAGGAAGCAGTGGTTATCCCTTCCCAGAAAGCCTGTCCTTACACGCCGTCTCCACGCCGGTGGAAAACTCCAAACCTCGGTGGAAAACTCCAATACTCCAGGCACTAGTAATGATAAGAGGAAAAATAATGACAACAATGATAATGTGTTTCCGTATATTAAAGCATAGAAAATAAATATCCTCCTACATCCGCTGCCTCCCTGGTCCCCGGATCTCTTGAACGCGCTGAGTTTTCAGTATTTTGGAGGCTGGAGTAGGTTTGAGAGAGGAATATTGAGTGGAAGAGTAAAAGCCGAGGGAGACGTAACTCGTGTGCCTTTCACCTTTTCCCGGGAACACAACCATTGTCCTTGTGACAAGAATCTCTGTTATGGTCTGGGAGCCGTAGAGAAAAGGGAACTTTGCGGGTCTGTCTCCTAACTCTGCTGCGGGCAGCTCCCTCCGCCTCCCCCCCCTGCCCCGCAACCCCGGCAGCCCCCGGGCTCTGAACCAGTTGATATAAAAGTGTGTGTGAAGGGGATAAAAGTTCCAGTCTCTCATGAGGGGAGAAGGCTGCAGGGGCAGAAGCAAGTTAATTTCCAGCCGATTTCTCATTACTCTTCTTAACGCCTGTAAGGGAGAGAAAATTAGGCACACAGCACACGTTTTGGCCACTTCATAAAAAATGCAGATTTGAGAGATGATGTGAAATGTGCCCTCGAGTCAATGATTAAAGATAGCTGACTACATTTTTTTTTCTATTCGGAGTTGAGATGAGAAATGCCCCTGAGCTCTGTAGGTCCAGGAAGGGTCCTTTAATAACTGATAAGTTGGCCCAAGAACTCCCTCTTCCCCTCTCTCCCTCCGCCCTCCGCCCTACCTCCCCCAGTCCCCTCTCCGCCCTATACCCTCCACCGTCACACGTCATCGACCGTCAGGGGAGAGATGCAATCCGCTGCTCTTCGCCTGGCGATCGATAGGAATCGCTCTCGGGGGATTACTTCCCGAGCAGTCCATGTGTGCCTGGACAGGGCCAGGCGTGACACCACAGCGAGTGAGTGCGGAGGGGTGCGGCCACTCCTGCCTGGTCCCACTCGTGTCAGTAACTTTCGCTCCCCACCATCCCCTTAGCTTGTCAACTTCGCCTGCGAGGCGGCCAAGAGACAGAGGTTCTGATCCAACAGCATTAAAGATTTGCACTTAAGAATACTCGATGGAGGAGATGGCCATTCTGAAAAGAGGCGTTTTCCCATATGTCCTGAAAGCAGAGAAAGTTAAAGCTAATGGCCACGGGCATCTCTGGCAGTTGTCATCCCTACCCGGTTGTCAGAAGTCGAGTCTTCCTCCAAGTTTCCTAAGAAAGTTTTGGCATCGACGGATGTCCATGTAAAGAGGAAGCACTCGCCTCCCCCTGCCACGGCCACTCCTAAGCGGACAAAGAAGCGTTTGCCGAGCCCTGCCAGAGGGAGGTTTAAAAGCACAATGAAGGGAAACTGTCAGGAAGAGCCCTGATCTGTCTCTTCCCTGCCTGGTGCCGGAGGTTACAGAACGCCCGGGCTGCTGGCTTCCAGGGCAAGCATTGTCAGTAAAAATAGGAATCAGGAATGCTGAGGGTGAGGCGAAGGAGAGCAGTGCCCTCCAAAAAGGCTCTTCAATTTATTTCTCAAAAGCATCCTTCCCTGCGGTCCCCATCACAAACTTGAGAGGAAGAAAAAATAGAAAGGGAAGGAAAGATAAGAGAAAGGGGATGGGGGGGATAAAATCAAAGCTTTCCAGCCCGCTGGAAGAAGAAATGTGTATTTCTTTTTTCTAAACGCTTCTAATTTTTCAAACCAATTGAAAATAATAAAATGTATAAAGAAAGCAGAGATGCAGTTTTCCAGAGCTCAGCTGCTGAATAACTCCTCATCAGCCGCACCGATTTCTTTGATTAATCCCGAGGTCTGAAGTGGAAGCAGTTCCAGAGTGATACCTTGCACGCCAATATGCTTCTGCTTCCCTACTTTGTTAGACTCGTTTATGCGCATTTTTAAACAATAATTTCGACTCCTTTTCCCCTTAATAAATCCATTTTTTTGAAGCGGTACCTGCTTTCTAATTGCCCTGAATAAACACCTTTCTCCATCTCCGGTTTCCTAAGTCCAATGGCACCCCAGTGGGAAGGAGGTCGTAGGCACCAGGCCGGGGGACCGGACCACCCCAGCTTCTGACAATTTCCTCCTGCTCTTTAGTCAGGAACTTGTAATTGTAATTTTCTGTGCGAAACGGTGCGGACCGACATTCACTGTCTTAATGGGACTTAATGTATCTGTACACGATCCTTTATGCAACCATATATATAACAAGCACTCTCGTTGCTAGATGTATTGCCAACTCTCAGATTCCCCGTGTAACTATAAGTATATATGTTATGTTCACAGCTATGCACATATACCCGAAATAGATTCGTCTGTGGAGAGGAATACTTGGCAATATAAAAGAAATGTATAATATAAACCCGAATCTTTATATCAAAATGAAGAGACTTTAATTTATATATATTTTATTGCATATAACTATTTCTTTTGGAGACAGCTAGGGAGCATTTAGTACGTGGCGAGATGCACCTGTGTGGGGATCTGAACGGGAATGCTCCCTTGTGCTCGCATAGCCTGTGCTTATGAACATATATCACATGTATCTCTCTCCCCGCTCTTCTCCATTTATAAAATATCAATGTGATGCTTTAGAAAAGCTGTGAGCTCTGCACAGTTCTTTACCCTTTTGCCAGATGATGCCGTTGTTTATAAAATCGCACTTCTCTGCCAGGCGGCTTGCACCCTCCGTACTAATTCACACTACCGAGTCATTTATCCAGTTTTCATTTCTCCCTGAATTACCCGTCTCGGAGTCAACCAGAAGCACCAAATTCCTGCCTTTCTGATGAATGGACAATATTGTCTGCTCTTTTCAGGGCGAGAGAAAAATAGGTCGGGCAAACGAGAGCGAAGCCGGGGGCTTCTCGGCGGCTGCCCCAACAGGGAGCGGGGCCGGTCCCCGCTTCGCGGCCGAGCCACCCCCGCGCCTCTCCCCGCCGCGCGTGGGTGAGCCGGAGGTGCGGCTGCGGCCGCGGGTGGGAGACGCACCGGGGAAGACTCGGACGGGAGCCAGGCTGCCCCCGGCACGGAGAGTCACAGCCCTCCGAGGACGCGCCAGCCTCCGCTCCCCGGCGTGCGGTGCCTGTGTGCGGTTTTCCTGGGCTGGCTTTGGGCTGCTTCGCAGGAGGCGCTAATTAGAGTGTAACTGCCAGGTCATTGATTTCATGTTACCAGAGTTGTTGTTGTTGTTTTTTCCTTCTTCTTTTTTTTTTTTTTTTTTTTTTTTTTTTTTCTTTCCTCATACGTGAAATATCAGCCCAGCTCAGAGGCAGTAAGAGCTGGGTTGGGGATAGTCTCAGAGATCCCCCAGACCCACAAAACCCAATTAACCTAATACACGCACGCTGCTGGCTTGGGAGTTTCAAGCTCCAGACTCGCGGATCTGTCTGTTTTCCCTTTGTTGCTTTGTTGTAAGTCTCCTTCTGAAGACGATATCTGAATGCAGGGAACATTATCAATGACTTTTAAATAATAACAAAGGGGGAAAAATAAAAATAATCAGCCCCGCCTCTTCTAGTTTCAATTACTCTAATTAAAAACCCGAAAGGCAATTCCTAGGCAATACCTAATAATAGAATTAGCAATCGGATCCATCATTTCACACGGGGATTTACTTGCAGGGGTTCTCTGCGAGCTCTATTAATAATAATAAAAAATCCTGCTAACCCTCTTTTTAAAATTAATAACTCTGTAATTATAATAATTTTATGTGCCTTTTTATAAGAAGAGGTTAATGTTGCCACAGTCTGGGGATGGGAAGGATGAAGTGAAGCGAAATACTGCTGCTTAAACTGACACCTTCCTATTTTATTAGGAGACATTATTATTATCAGACATCTGCAGGTAGAGAATTAAAATTAAAATCGCTTTCAACAATTCAATACACTTTTTATCAGCCATCTATCTGAAAATCATGAACATTCATCATCGGAGGCATTCTCCCTGAAAACAAGAACCCATTCAAATTTTATACAAATTATCATATTTATCATAGTCTGAAACTCTGGAGTAACATCTCCACAAACTGTCTGCTAACTCCCCAGGGAACTGAATTCCACTCCGCAGTCGCTCAGAGCAATTCTCGCTCCCTCTCCCTCTCTCCCGGCCCTTTCACACTCTCTGCTTCCCGCGACTCCGCAGCCCCTAGAACAGAGGGAGCGAGGACGCAGAGGGGAAGGGGGTGGGGGGAGAAGGATGCGGCCACAAACAACAAAATAGCCCAAAACAAGGGGAAATGCGTACCTACTTATTGCAAGAGAAATAAGTTTCGCCTGATGTAGGAGACTCTAAAGATCAAAACTCTCTCTGCCGATTTTGGGAGAATGGCATCAGTTTATCTTTGAGGTTGATGTCTTTGCATGAGACCATTATTAGGAGCAGAATATTAGTAACAATAATAGCAATAGTTATAGTACTAGTAGTAGTAGTAGTANCTTGTGGAATTCCATCAGCGCAGGGAAAGATATTGGCTGTTATTTGTGTGGGCACTAGGTGCTGGTGACAAATGACACGAATCCGTGCTTCCTGTTTGCGGGTTTGGATGAGACAAATCACTTCCCACGCTTTGCTAATGACATAAAGTTCATCAGTGCTGAATC
>VZSE01015366.1:21352-123852 GCA_013398275.1 Promerops cafer
CGGCCCCGAGCCCCTGGCCCCGCGCACCTCAGCACCGCGGAAAAAAAGTAGTTCCAATACAATGTTTGTTAACTAGGTTATCTAGGCTGTAGAAGATTTTAATGTTGAATTTTATAGCTTTACCACGCTCTACCGTCCTTGTGAATATTGTAATATTGCATTTTTTACAAGTTACTCTTCTGTTAATGTTCCAGCTAGTAACTTTTATAATCCTCCTCAATGAAATTTTTTTGTATTCTTCCGCACCGTTAACCTCAATGGCGGCACCTCAGCCCCTGGCAGGAGGCAAAGATGAAATGAATTCCTCTTTAATCAGAAATAATAATAATAAAAACACACACAAGGCTCCCTCTGCCTTTTATTTCAGTTTTGCTTTTCGGGGAGGGGGTGATGCCTTGGGAGTCTCCAGCCCCTGCCCCCTGCTGTGCCCCTTGGGTGTTCCTCTGGCAGAGCCGGAGGTGGGCCAGGGGTGGGGATCACCCAGCCCTGGTCACTCCACTGGGGATGGCAGCTATAGCCTGCCCAGCTCTGGTCCCTCTGCCCCCCACCCCCTCCTTTGCTGCTGTATTCTGCTGACAGCCTGGAAGCTGGCTGTGCTGCAGGTGTGAGCAGGAGGCCTTCTCAGGGCTGCCCACAAGAAGGGAAAGTTAGGCACTTATTTTCCCTCTTCTTCCATAATTCTGTCTGCAGGTTGATTGAGATGCTCCACAGAGCAGCAGCTTTAGAGGGAGTCCTGCTGGTGTCAGTCAGTTGAGCTCGACTGGCTCTCTGGTTTCTGTTGACCTCAGCTGGGCTGGAGGTGCCCAAGTCCTAGCTGCTTGTTTTTGCTGAGTAGTCTGAGGTGCGTCTAGAAGAGGTACATGTTCAGAAAATGCAGTCAGATGGACTTCTAATGACATAAATCCCTCTGGATGTAAATAAAGCTGGAAATCACCTCCCCCCCGCCCCACAAGCTCCCCAACTTCTAGATGCCCTTAAAAATTAATCAGACTTGCAAGCAGAAATGATCATCAACCAGCAGAAAAAGGAATCATGCTGTAGCAAAGAACTGAGTCCCTGTTAGCTGAGAGGCTGCATTTTGAACAAGGATTGGACGCTGTTATTTCCCTTGGTCTCTAGCATTTAGGAACTTTGTCTCAGGCTCAGCCTGAGTCTTGTGTCAATGAAATACTGGAGGGGTTTCTGTATTCATTGCAGGGCATATGTGAGGGCTGCCTCTCAGCCTTACCTAACAGGTACCTTCAGAAGCTGCCCTGACAGCTCTTGGAACACTGTCCCCAAGATTACCCTTACAGCAATTTGTCTCAGTCCCATCTCCTGGAGTCAAGTGATTTATTCTCGGCTTTGATGTATTTTCAACTACTATAGTTGTGAGGAAAAGCCTAGCTCAAACCTTAGCAATAAAATGAGAAGGACGTAAAGTTTGTAAATTTGTTCGTATCTCAAGCTATAACTGATTCATGACTGATACAGGGTTTGGGGATGACACTGGGAATCTTGTGAATTTTATGAATCAAAATATTTTTCTTCTTTAAAAACACTCAACAAGATTACTAGTAATTTCTGAGTATAATTTTTCTCTTAGCAGTCTACAGCTGGGTAATCACAAATTCATATGGTCCAGTGTTAAAGAATTACCTGAAACCAAAATACACAAATAAAAAACAACTGAATTCTTAAAAATGATTTTTAGTTATACTAAAATAGTTATACTAATAGTTATACTATTCCTTTTTAAAATTTATTTTTTAAAGGTGAAGTCCAATAGATGCAAGTTTCTCTTAAAAAATAAAATGGTGCAGGTAGGCTACATTATTTTAACAGAAATGTCATTATTTAGCTAGTTAATACTCTGGTGTCACCTTGGAAGGCAAAGATACAGACCAGTCTTTGCTCTAAAATCTTCATTTAGGAAAGAATTTTTCTTCAAAGCACCTATCTGAGAACCTTACAGGATGCTTTTCAGAAATGCTTTTCGAAGTTAGCACAGAGCAGATAAGTAGGAAAAACAGATACAGATGAGAAGCAAAGGCAAAAGAAGACGGAAGGCACAGAGAAGAGTAGCAGATCTAGGAACCAGGTTATTGCTAATGCGGTAAAGAACTATTAAACAAAATGTTTAAGTTGCCTCCTCAGGTTTGGACAAAATCAAGAGCAGGTTTGATCTTCTCTTGTCTAGAGACCAGCAGGTCACACCAGGTTTCCTGAATCCCACACAGAAGCAGCTCCTCTTGGCAGAAGAGTTCTGGCAGTTCTTGGGTGCTCTTTCTTGTGATGTCCACGAAGTGGCACGGGCTATAGAGCACTCTGTTCTGAGCAGGGCTGGGATGTTAGGCTGCTTGCATCCTACTGGGAGAAAGTACCTTCTCCTGAGAAATGGTGTCAAACGTCCCAGCAGACTTTAATGCTCTGAACAGCCTCACCTGCACTCTCCACATGCCCCACACCTCTGGCCCATGGGCTGGGGCCCAGGAGGTCTGTTTAAGCTCAGACCTGGGCCTTGCTTTGCTTATGCAGTAGGTGGACCTGTTTTCTTGAGCCTTTGGATAGACCTTGGCCTTGCATTGTAGGTAGCTTGTTTCCTGGCTGTCCCCCTTACATGTTTTACAGTTTACCTCCAGTTATGTCTGTTAGCTGTGACTTTTGCACAGACTTTAGGGCCATGTTGCAGTGTTTTTTCCAGTCCTGTTTGACCCTGTTGATGGAGCCTGCTGGCAGCTCCTGGCTGTGCCTGCTGTGCTCAGGCACTGTGCAATTCTGCCCCACCACTGTGTGCCTGTGTTGGGGATGCCCTTGGCCCCTGGTTTGTTCTCCCTGAGTGCACAGCTGGCCCTTGTTCTTCCCTCACAGATGTCTTTGCTTATCCCACAGAGCTACTGCAGCCCTCTACGCTTCCTCTTGAGGTTTGCATTTTTTTTGAAAGTTGGTGTTGCAAACAGAGGCCTGAATGCTCCATCAAGGGATTACTTGAAGTTCTTGATACGGTTTGTTTGTATCCTGGCTGCAGTCAAGAATTAGAAAGATTATCTAAAAGCCTATACTCTTCAGCGTTTTTCACCATGATAGCTCAATAAACATTTGCAAGGTAAGAGTTTAATGTTTTGTAAAATGTTGGTAGTTGTGTCCCTCTTCTGTTGTCTGTGAAATCAATATTCAAAACCCTTTCCTAGGATCAGTGAAGGGTTCTTGGTCAGACAAAATTTGATGGAAAGATTAAGAACTTTCCCTTTCCTCTTCTCTTTCTCTTTACGGTTTGAATACTTTTTTCAGATCAAAACCTTTGTAGTCTCTGATTATTCCTTAGAGAGACTTTACACTTCTTTTTATACCTCTTCTCCTACTTAACATCTGTGTTAGGATATCTTAGTGCCAGTGCTGTTTTTTCCTGAAGCTTTTGAGAATACTCCAGAATGCATTGCTAGATGTTTTTCTGATATGACCATGTTTGCTCTTTTATGAGCCTTTATGGCCAAAAACCCATATGAAAATTTCTAAGCCTTGACTTAAATTTGGTATTTTCTTAGTCTGGGACAGTAGCCCCCATGTGTTTGCTTTGGTGTGTGAAACAAAGTTAACTTGAATTTCTTCATTTTAACAACAAAAATACAGCAGAGTTTTTCCTCATGATTATTTTTTTTTCTTTAAACTCACAGCTTCTCTTCTGAAAAAATTTATATGCTTTGCACACACATAAATGAACATATCTTAAAAGTATTTCTTTCTGTAGGTTTGCAGTGTATTTGCAGTCTCTGCAAGCATGTTCAAATATGCATGTTGCATGCATGTCTTGTATGTAAGTATTAATTTGCCTTAGCATGTCTAAAGGGTATGGGCTTTGCATATGGTATGTGTGCTGTGGAGCATGTGAATGCTTGGGTGGTGAATGAATAGGAGATGGAACGTATCTCTGCAAGTGATGGCATTGTCAAACATGCACACACGTTTGTACGGATACAATTATGCCTGAGGGTGAGGTGAGAAAGTGTGTGTGCCTATGTGACAGCAAAAGTTCCCCTGGGTATCCTCAAACACTTGGTGAATGCCCATATGCAGGCAGCCTGGGCATTTTTATATGTGAACACACGTGCAGGTGTCTGAGTCAAGAGTGGGAACGTGTGGGGTACATGTGAATGTGAGCCTGCACATGGCTGAACATGGATGTGTGGGTAAGGGAGCACAAGCAAGCTGCACATCTCCTCCTTTTGAGTACAAGCAGAAAACTACAATATGGGGAGGACCTTGGCTGACAGTCTGGCAGAACCAGGCACATTTGCAGAAGATGAAGCAGAATAGAAAACATGAAAGTTATTTTTGTCTATCAGCTGAAGCTTTATAGAGACATCAACAAGCTCTTGTCTCATGCCAGCTTAATTCCTAGTTAATCAGCAGTCTGCTTGGGCAAAGGAAGGAACTCGCATCAGGGGCTGATGATGAGCCAAACTTCCCAATACTGTTTCGGGAGCCTGCGAGGAGCCCTCAGTACTGCTCTGCCTGCATTTGGCTACATTGCTAACCACTGGGTAATGCTCTGGGATAGCTGAATGCTTCACCAGTCATGTTCTGGTGGAAACCACTCCTGCACAGGGAATATGGGTTGGTCCTTTGGGTATCCCTCCTCAGGTGGTGAGCAGAAGTTTTTCTTCACTGTGTGTGATCAGATGCCTTATCCAGGAAAGTTTCAAGTGACCTAAATAATCCCAAGGCTTTCATCCTCTCTCTTGGGGCACTTCCATGTAACCTGCAAGTTGACTTTTGCTTGCTTCATTTCCATTACATTTAGTGACATCTTCCCCAGTTGTGGTGCTCTATAGAAATACTGCTTCTTCCTTCCCTCATTCATGAACAAAACCCCTCTTTTGCTCATGTGCTTTGTATATTGCAGCTGAGGGCCAGCTGTCTTTTCTAAAAGGACTTTCCCATCTACTTTGCTGAAAAGCCACTTATCTCCTTTTTTTCTTTTGAGCTGGTTTCTCTAATGCCACCAGAGTGGTTTGGGAGGATATCTGCCTGCTCTGTGATTGGCATGTGCTTATCACAGACCTACAACCAAACTAATTAAAGTGCTGATTGCACAGATCCTGGCCACCAGCCTGATAGTTACTTTCTGGGAGCAACTTCCATGATGTTCAAATGTCCTCAGAGAGTAACAGGAAACAGGAAATTCTCATCCGCGGTTGCTTGAGATTCAGTCAAATTGGTTACCATGGGGTGAAACGACCTTGGGAATGCCTTGACCATTGGTTATTTCAGGCAGATTCTGTGCATGTCCTTGTCCTGCAGCATTCCATATGAGGGTAAAGTCATCTGGGGCAAACATTCCTCATTTCTTAATGCTTCCCACAGGAAAGGGAAGGAAAAGAAAAAAAAAAAAAAAAAAAAAAAGAAGAAGAAGAAAAGGAAAAAAAAAAAGACTAAGCTCGTATGAGTTTCCTAAGACTTGGAAAGCACCCATGGATAGTTGTTCTCTATAGCTGGTGTTCATGTCTTGTCTGTTTTCATATTGGGTTTTTATCATGATGAAGCATAGTGTGATTCAACCATCAAGCATTCAGGTAACCAGCCCCCAGCACATCAGTTTACCTCCAGCTTTGCTAGGAAGACTGATCTCTTTTCCTTTTGGATGCTGAGCAGGGTGGGGTTTATTTAATTCTTACAAGGGAAGTGATCATCACAGAGTGGGTGCTGTGACCATAACTGTGGCACAAGAACTTGTGTTAGACCATAGGCATAAAACAGAAATCTTCACTTGGCCCTGTCTTCATTGCAGAGCTGACAAAGGGGAAAATTTGGTATCATCTACTAGAGTGTTTGATATCCTATGCTCTATGTCATTAATAAACCTGTGAATTGGCCTGACACGAAACTCTGCTATTCCCTTCCCTATGCTGATCATTATGATGTTCCCTTACCTTTGTTTTATGGGCCATCAGCCAGGTTTCAGTCCACGTGATGGTGCTCTGTGCAAGCCCATCTGGTGTTGCTTTCCTACTAGGGTTTTGCCAGGCCTGTTTTTCAAGGCTGCGACAATACTGCTGGACTTCCCACTCTCCTTTCCTGTACTGATACAAGTTCATTTGTGTCCCAGGTCTTTCCCAACTTCCCCAGCAGACTGTCTGCCAATGGAGTTTGTCACAGTTACCACTGCAAGGCCAACAGCTGTGTGCAAGGTACTGTAGAGACAGAGCACATGTGTCTAAAAGCACTGACGTGAGTGTGGCTGGAGGGGAAAAATTGAGAAGAGATTAAAAAAGGCACTGAGAATGGAAGTGGCTTGTATTGCTTCCCCTAACACACTCTGATTAAGAGTTCCTCACCTCTGTTTGCTGGAAGGCCGGGTTAAATACTTCTGCACATTTTTCTACCTTGCTTCTTTTCAGTCAAGTACTCCAGAATCAAATACCTCCATTGCTTTCTGAAGCTCTTTAACAATATGTTGTCTACTCTAGGATCTTCCTAAGTAACTTCAGTTTCTTCGGTCTAGGGAAAATGGAAAGCAGATTGTGAGAATACTTTGATGGAAAGCACCCGGCCAAAGTCTGACAATAGGGGAGCAGCTGATGTTGGCAGGAGGAATGGAGGAAACTATCTGGAAATGGGCTCCTATTCTCTTCAATGGAGCAGTATTCCTGCTGGGTTGCTGGCCTTGGGCAGGTATTCCTCCTGATGGAGCCAGGCTAGCCAAGTTGTTTCCATGGCAGTCATCTGGACTGCATGTCCATGCAATCTCCTAAAGTCTCCATCTCTCCTTGCAGTTCACAGTGCAGACTGCTCTGTGAGTGTTATTGGGCAGTGTGCTAAGAGGGAGCTGCATTATTTCACAGTATCTTTTAGTGTGCTAGAGGGGAGGGTATAGATGCACAGTGCCCTGCAAGTCTGAAAGACTCCAGTTGCCTCCCAGTATTGAGCAGGATGTGACATACTTCCCAGTTTGGCCTGGGGAAACTGATGGCAGTCCAGATGAAGCCCCAGCACTGTGACTGATATATGTCAATCACTGACTCTCTGAAGTTTGGCAGTGTTTTAGTTTCACCTCTCCTGCATCATCATTTATCCCTCTAAGTACAGTGCCTTTATGTTCTGCAGCACTCACTCCCACTCCTTTTTTATTCTGCCTGCCCAACTGCAGCTCTTTGCCCCACCCTGGCAAAATGTCTTGTTGGATCTTTTCACCTGGAATGCTGGATATTTGAGGCTCTTTCTATTGCTAGCAGAGCCAGAGATGTAGACAGAGAACTTAAGATCTGACCTAGGATTCAAGTTACTTTCTGGAGCAGTTCTTGTTCTTACAGGCTGTCTGTGTGCCAGTGAAGTGCTAGGCTGGATGAGTGGAAGGGCTGGAGAAGACTTAAGGGAGACATGTCAGTGAGTCAGACAAAGCTGTGGAAGGAAGGTGGGGAGGACAGAGCATGGGTAATCAGATCTCTTTCCTAGAAACTCCTCACTGATCTTCCTGTTAATTCCACAGTGCTGAGCAAGTGCATATCCCATCCCTGTTCTGTCTTGCCTGTGGTCTCTAATATTAAACAGTGCCATGCAGAGAAGTGTGCCACAGAGGAAAACATTCTGGCACCTAATAGACTGTGGCCATAACCACTGAAGAAGGAGTTGAGACTGATGGGAAGGGTGGCTGTGTTTCTGCCTCTCTAGCCTATTATCAGACTTGGCAAATGTTCCATGTATTGTGGTTTGCTCATCTCTTCTTAAACCCATCATCTTCATTATAAATGACCTAGGGAGATGTTTATCATCAAGAAGTGGGTGGGGAAGACAGAAGAGAGGTTTCTTGATCAAAGTGACAAGTGGAAAATGCCCTGGTATGTCTGCTTTGGTCCTGTCCATCTTCATGTCAGGTTGAAGGGAACCTGTAAACATATTTCAGCTTCTCTGATTGCATCTGAGTAATTTTGGGCTCTGCCTCTGGGGCCTTGTTTACTGTTTGGGAAGTGGTCTTTCCAGTTCTCCTTCCTGTATCCAGATATGGTCCAGGACTTGCTCCCTCCTTGTCAGCCCTAACAGTGATTAATAAGGACACACATTTCCTGGGTTTTTCACCCATTTTTCTTAAAGACTTGCCTGCCAGTGGTAAGGAGACTGAGATAATAAACCACTGCTGGCATGTGAAGGGCCTGAGGGCAGCAAGTCTTGGAGAAGCTGTGATGCAGTTCCAAGCATATAGAGAACACAGGGCAGCTTACAGAGACAAATTCTGCTGTCAGCTGTAGGTTTCTTGCAGCTGAAATGAAACACTGGAATCTGTGGTTCAGTTATCCACACTGATACATTCTTGGAGGTGACAATCCCAACAATAGCTGTTGTGGCACTTCTGGCTCTTGTGAAGCATTTCTGTGCTGTCTCAAAGATCAAGAGAAGCCAACAAGTGAGCATCCTGGTAGATTTCTCATTGGACTTGAGACTTTTTGCCTCTCATATGGTTTATGTGAGATGCAATGTGCCATGAATCTAAACATTTAAGTGGATGTTCTTTTGTTCACCTTTCTCAAAGGGATCATGGTCAAGTCTTCCCTTGTAATCAGTCTGACCTAAGTACAAAGCTCAAGGCCAGCCCCCTGTAAAAAACTAAATACTGACAGATGAGTGGCAGGGAGGTTTCCTGGGACTGCTGTACTGCCTGCCTGCAGTAATGTCATGTTGCCTGAGCTCTTACCACCCAGTTCCATTACAAAAGCCATGTCTGGAACACATGTGTTTTGCAGGCAATCCTTTCTTCCCTGTTCCATCTCACAGGGGAGTAATTGCCAGCAGTTTCCTTTCACTCCCATCTTTAATGACTCCTTTAAACAATTTGGTCACATATTTAATATTTAGACTTAAATCAAATCTAGGATAGGATCCAAACCTCCTGCATATTCCTATTTGTGGCTTCACTGAGTGTTGTAGAGGATACTGGCTGAATTTATTCTGTGTTTTTACCCTGTCTTTAAGACAGCAATAACTGTTCTGGAGATACTGTGTAAGGATCTCGGAAATGTCTTGGTGCTGAAATACTAGAACAATCAAATCCCTAGAAGTGATTCAGGAAAAAATATTGTAAAGCTTCCAGACAAATACAGTTCTCTCTTGAAGAGAGAGTGGCACAGCACTATATAGATGTAGATAGCAGTCCTATGGGGCATTGAACTAGATGATTTAATCTTTGTAGTACCACAGCCAAACTAGAATAAAAGTCTGATTGCAGCCAGAAATATAGCCTGGAGAATCATCTCAATCCAGATGACTAGAAGCAAGTTTGAATGGACATAACCGAGCTCTCACAGCTGCCGAGTCTTAAATTTTTCTTGACTGCAAGGATGGGCTGTCTATTAAAATTCAAGTGAAGTTTTAGGTTCAGGAAGCCAAAATAAGTGTGTTCTTTAGGGTTGTCATCCTTAGGGAGATGTTTGGTTCTCATCAGGACTTTGTTCTCTCTTACTACAGGGTGACAGTTCTGGCTATCACTTGTTCGATTGATTGAACACTCTATTTTTTTTTTTTTAATCAGAGTCTGCTGGCCTTTACAACAATCTGGTGCTTTTGGACTTCTGTGTCCTTCATTCTACTTTACTGTAGAGATGGGTGATTTGACCCTGAAGCTTGGGATTTGGGCTAGGGTTGATACCAGGTCTTGGTAATCATGGGCACCAAAGTTGACCACTCTCTGAGAACAGAAGCTTAGAGTAAAGCTTAGAGAGGGAGTAAATTGTTTTCTTGATATAATCCTGAGTTGTTCCAATAGCATGTTAAAATGATATTGAGGGTTATGGCTAAAAGGAACAGTGTCTCTGAAAGTAACCCCACCCCGAGAAATCTGAAACAAATTAATACGTTTAAAATCAAGCACAGAAAACTTTCTTATGGTATTTTTTTTTCCTAATTGCTTCATTCAAAGAGAAAGAAGAAAGATGACTCTGTACCTGTTTTTCAGTTGTCTGAAGTACTGTGAAAATTCCCACGTTCCTCATGCTTTGAGAGGGCCTGGGGACCTGGCACTGGGAGGGGAGTGCAGCCCCTTCCCATCAGCAGTCTTCACTCCTACCTTCCTCCTCTTCCTCACCCGACCCAGCTGAACCTTCAGCTTAAACACCCATCAGCTGGATCCCATGCTAAAATGCCTTGATGAACCAGAGCTCCCTGGTGCTGCCCCAGGTCCTGTGGGGACGTGCTGAAAGACATTGTTTTCAAGATCCGCCAGTGCTCAGCTTTTTGATGAATTTAATTCCACCTGCCGTGGGGTAAACTCAGTCTCTGGTGCAGGGAGGCAGGAGAGAAGGATCACTTGTGTGACTGCTGCAGCCCACACATACAGAAAGGAAAGATGGAGATAAAAATAAGTGAAGGCAGAAAGTGGAGAGGATACCATTTAGTAACCTCTGAAACTGGGGTTAACCACATTGCTTCCAGTGAGGGCCACATCCTGCTTAGAGCCAGACTTGTGTGAAGCTGGTGATAGCAGCCAGAATGCACCAGCTCACAAACAAACAAGCAGAGAGAGAAATAAAGGAAGGCAGGAAGACAGATGCCCCTTGGGCAAACACTTGTTAAATTGACAAACTTGTAGAAAATGATTAAGGCTCTGGCTGTTCCTAGTCCAGAGGGGCCCTGAGCTGCTGCCTCGAGCTAAGATACAAAGGTAGTTCCTTGGGAGCCTACAGTGGACAGGGCACAGAGGGAGGTGAAACAATTACTGCCTGTCTCTACGGTGCAGTCTCTTGTCAACTGTTATTTATGTTTCCCCAAATGTTGCAGTCTTCTTACAGGGAAAGCAGGCCCTGCCAATCTATGGCAAAATAATTGCAGCAACATTTTCCTCCCTTCCTTCCTCCCTCCCTCCCTCCCTCCCTTCTTGCCATGTCTTACTCCAGCTCCGATTTACCTTGGACTCCTTTGATAATGAATTGTGATTTAACCTCCACTGAGAATTCAGATCTCTCACAGACTAGTAGGGTTGAATGCTCACTTGTGCTTGGGACCCTGCTGTGAGCCCTGCTGGAAGCCACCCTAAGCTTTTTTTTTTAGGCCAGCACAGCAGATCGTGCTGGAAGTATTTATGCCCTATTTAGTCTTTTCTCCATAAGCTTGCAACTGAGGCAATATAAAAGTTCTTCCTTGTCCTTCACAGCTGAAACATACTTCCAGGAAGGGTGATTACACACCTACTCTTTACCACTCTTGAGGGATTGCCTATGCTTCTATATCCATTCTATATCTGCCTGTTGTCCTTGCACTTGATTTTCTTTGGAGATCTCCATTGGGGCAGCAAAGAATCAAACCAAGGACGTCAGACTGGGACAGTTTGTGTTAATAAACAACAAGAAGCAGCCAGGGCTGAGCCTGTAGTCACTTAGTATGAAAGTGTGGTGCAGGGTTATAGTTGTGGTGAGCAGGTCTTTTACCAGGAGCCTCATGGGGCTCGTTTAACAGAGGAGCCTGTGCTCTCCTCTGTCAATGGCACCACGCTGTCCAGACGGAAGGTGATGGAAACAAGCAGAGACCTTTGCCATCTCTTTTGGCCTCTCTCAGAGCAGGGATGCTTTCCGAGAAAGCCCTCAGAACTAGGACATGATTTCAAACTTTGGGCTTCCTCTCGCTTACTGTTCTGTCCACCATCCCCCCCTTCCCTTCATTCCAGATATGCATAAAGCCTGTCAGGAAAGGGTTAAGTGATGCTTACCCCAGCCAGCTTTGCGTATTTAAAGTGAGTAAAGGTTTAATTACCAAATGATGACAGTGTCATATGGTTTTGGTGATGGCGCGTGGCATTCGATGAATGCAGAAGAGGGGAGGATGTGAGAAAGACACTGAGTGGCAGTGGGGAAGCGAGGAAGCTAAAAATGCCAAAGACAGTAAAACATCTGTAATTTGCAATTCGCTAGTGTTCGCTGATTGCTCATGGATTAAAGATTAAAATCTATTCTCTGGCAGATGGGGGAGAGAGAGAGAGGAAATTCTTACGAGCATGTTTTGCATCTGCATTTCATTCTGCTCCTCTTTACAATAATCACGGATGAGGAAATAAACCCAGATCTGGGCTGGCAGGAGGCGGGGAAAGCACACAATATAGGCAGGACTCAGCATGCTTCTCCTGTTTGGGAAATGCCAAGCACAGAGAAGGAGCTGACATCAGGATTGCTCTTCTTGATGCCTGGGACTCTGTTTTGGCTGCATGAGGATGAATGTTCCCATGAGG
Organism: Promerops cafer; assembly: GCA_013398275.1. Taxonomy (NCBI): domain Eukaryota; kingdom Metazoa; phylum Chordata; class Aves; order Passeriformes; family Nectariniidae; genus Promerops; species Promerops cafer. Next base: position 33,537 of record VZSE01015366.1, read on the forward strand.
CTCAGAAGTGCCAAGAGCCAGAGCAAAGTCTTTCTTCTGGTCACCCCAATTTCGCATTCTGGGGTTTCTTTGATAGGAAGGGGACGTTAGCCATCTGTCCTGTCTCAAGGGATGACTGAGTCTGGCTACAGTGTCCATGACGCGATGTTAACGCTTGCAGGCAAACAATACAAGTAGAAATAATGTTTGCAAGTATAAATCATTTTTATAACTTCAGCTAATCAGAATCTGTCCCTTTTATGGGCATGATGAGCTCTCTCTCTTTCTTCCTCTCTCATTCTGACTCTCACACAGGGTTTCTCAAGTGTGCAGGACATTAAAAGAAAAATGGATAATAAAACTGCAAATACAAGGCCTGCTCCTTAGAGGGGCTGGGTACTCATGACTGTGGTTGGCTTCACTGGAACCAGATTTTGTGGTGAAGCCCACAATTTGTAAAGTATGAGGCAGCCTTAGGACTTGCACACCCCGGCAGCCTTGTGGAGGTTAGGGCACTCTCCCCCTGCAATGGAACAGAGTTGGTGGTCTCCTGCCTGGCAGATCTGCCTGGTCTGCAGAAATTCTGCTCTCTGGAAGGAGTAGGGGTTACATCAAATGATCAGGATAGCACAAAGGGGCTCAGAGTTCCTGACCCTGCTCCTGGCCCTAGCTCAGTTTTTTAGGTAGTTGTGGTTGCCAGGAAGGGCAACTTCTCCCTGCAGCAGTACAAACCACTGTTGGTGAGGAACTGTAGTTCCTTTCTGCTCCATCTGCCTCCCACTTCAAATACTGCTGGCTTAGCTCCACACACACCAACAAGTTTTTTTCCCATGGGAATAAAATTTTGTTCAGTGTCTTTGGAAATGTTGTCTGAATATGAAACTGCTACAACCTGTCAATGAAATGTTCATTCCACAAAGAGCATGCAGTGCCATAACATTTATTATATGAGCACACCTTTCTGTAAATTCATTGTCATATGCTTACCTCCATCTGTATGCACATACAGAGATGCTCCTAAATCCCAATCCTCATCCAACAAACCTATGCACTCTGACTATTCAAATATTACCATAATTTTTGGGTTATGGCAGTGACATGAACATGCCAAATGGAACTTAGACTGGGCAGGGCACAGTACAAATGGTATTTGCTGTGATTGTGGAAAAGGGTACTGGCCTAAGTGTCCTTGGAGTCCCTCCCATCACATCTCTGTTGTGTTTCCATGTCCCCACCTTTGCTGCCACCTCCCCATGCCATGCTGGTGCCTGGGCTTTGTGTGCCCCTGAAATAGCCCCATGTCAACCCAGATTGTTTCACAGCCAATACCCAGGTCTTTGTAAAGTGTGAAGACACACCTTGTGGTGGGGCAAGGGGGAAGGGAATGCTCATGGATGCTGTTCTGGCAGGCCTGTCTGGATACTGTGAAACTGCACTCTAACTGGTGAGTGCTGCTGCTGCTCAGTCACCTCTGGGTCTTGGTTTATATTCTGTCATGGAGCAGCCCTACTCTTCCTGCTCCTTGATGTTTTTCCACCCATTCTGACTGGACTGCTGGGCTTGTGCTTTCTACTGGTTGTAACCATGTTAGCTGGAGCTAACAGGAAAACTTGACTGGAAGATGTGTTTTTTTCTGAGTGCCTGGTACAGCTTGCCTACAGCTTAAGAGGAAACTTAGGGCTCAGTTTAGAGTTGAGAGAATGAAAAAGCTGAGGGACTAGGAGGGGGCTGGAAAGATTCTGATGAAAGGAAATGGATTGTGCCAAGATACATAATTTGATATTTTTTCTTCTTTTTTCTTTTTCTTTTTTTTTTTTTTTTTTTTTTTGGGCCATGAACAACTGGTAATTGTTGGGATGTTGTTTAAATTTTTATTTAAAAAAAATTAGTTTTGTATTTGCATTTGATAAGTGGGAAGGAAAGTGCCAGAGAGAGAAAAAAATGTGCACAGGAGGAGAAAAAAACCCCAGATGTGTGGGCAAAAAAGAGCCTAACATTTGATTAAGAAGAGGAAAGTGATCTCTTTGAATTGGGTCGCTGCTGTTGGACCACTGGGAAAGCTGTGTCTCTGTTTGCAAGTGATCTGTTTCACCAAGCGAAAAAGATGAGGCAGAGCAGAAGAAAAGCTGAAGAAAGATCAATGGGAGGAGGGGGACAGCATGGCAGATTTAATTAATTACTGCATATTAAAATGTTTGTTTACAGTAACAAACAGCTACAAGAGGTCTGATGTTAATTAATTTACAGCATTTTTCACCAGTCCCTTTGCCGTTGCTGGCAGTCAAGGAGGTAACACTGTGGCAGGTAAGATAATCTCTCTTTGGATTTACAGCAGCATCTTGGAGCTGAGCTGAGGAGGCAGTGCAGTTCTGACTGGCTGCCTCTGCACAGCACAGGACTGAGGGGATCCTGTCCAGCCAGTAAAAGGGACATCATTTTGTAGCCTGGGCAAATGGAGTATAACTTGGGAGCTGGGCAGTGTAAGGGCAGGTGCAAGGCTTGGATAAGAATGCCAGGCTTTTTGGGATGGGGTTTTGGTGTCATCTTCGTTATGCTGCAGAGGCAGGTGTGCTGTTGGGTTGCTGTTAACTTCAGTGTGGGTCCTGCAGCTCCAAAGAAATCTGGGCAGCTTCTGTGGTATTTAGGACTGTGTAATTTGATCTTTCTAGGATTGGCATGCAGAGAATCAGTCTCCTCCATGTGTGAAAGATTCTGGAGTGACGTGTTCTGCCCCAAAGAACCGTGGTCAGTCTCTGTGGGCACTAAGCAATTTTGTTCTATGCTGGGATCATTCAGGTATTGGCGGGTTGATACAAGGGGAGGGCAAACCTGGAACAGAGTTTTGCAATTGGAAAGATGCCTGAACAAGGGCATCTTTCTTTGAACAAATCGAAGTTCAGGCTCTAGGGAAATCTACACATATGTTCCTCCAGCCCAATGTGGCTTCTCTACCTGCCCACCTTATGCTCTGGCCTCAGTCCTCACCTAGATGGCTTTGGAGGGCAAAGGAGAGATGGCATTTTTATACCCCTGTCCTGATTGTGCAATAGCTGTCTAGATGACTTCAAAGGGGGTGAGAAACTCTATGTGAGCTCAGAATATGGGTCAGGTTCTAAGTGCAATGTGAGCATTCTGCAAACAGAGGAAAAAAAATCTCTAAAGTTATTCATAAATCTCTGTCTGTTGTTCTGAAATGACTGGAGTGCTCAGCAGAGGTCTGAGGAGCCCTTTTCACACACTACATAATGTGCTTATGGATGGACAGTTAATTAAGCACAGAAAGGGCAAGGCTGAGTTTAAAACCTCTAATCCCAGATTCACTGGTGTCAACATTAGCAAAGAAGCAGTACAGGAGGTCTGGTTTTCACACCTGGCTAGTTCCTCAGGCTGATAGAGCTGTGCTCTGTGCTCTTTTTCCAGTGAGCCCTGTGTAAAGACATCTGTCTCCTGCCCCTCTTGGTAGGTCTTTTACAACCATAAGGCTGTTAACACCATGAAGAAGATAAGTCATATCTTACTCCTACCACTAGTAAAGGCCTCACAGCTGAAACCCCAGCTGGAGTAAATCAGCATTGTTTCCTGAACTTCCCTGAACCTCATTGTGCCAGTTGTAAGAGGCTGAGCCTCTGTGTTTCAGCTGCTCCAAGGCAAAAAACTCTTCTCCCACTTTTGGAAGCTCCTCATCTGAGTTTCTCTGTGTGGCTGCAGGTGGGCTTTGTTCTTATGTACTTGTAGACCTTTACTATAATCCCATAATTGATCTTTGTAGTGGCCCTGATATTGGCCCTGTCATTTTAATTGGCAGTTAACACTTGTAATTTGTCCTGACTGTATCCCACCAGCAATTAGCTTTTGTCACTGTGTTTCACTTCCAAGTCCTTGATACCTGGTGTTAGGAGGTCCTAACACAGGCCTTCTTAAACTGCCCTTTGCTGTTTGTAATTTGGCTGGCTGTAACTTTGGACATGAGCCACTCTACTCAGCTCTGATCTCCACCATACCCTGATCTCAACATTAACACTCCTTGTAATCTTCCTTTCACTGACCTCTGCAATCAATCCCTGTAACAGAGAATCATAACAGTAATTGAATGATAATCAGCAGAAGAAAGCACTCTAGCAGGGAGACATGCCAAAGCACAGGATTCAGAAAAACTGGGTCAATTTTAAATTCATGAAACATTCAGATTAAGCTTTGTGAGTGCATGCAGATAGTCTTTACTGGGTGGGTGCCTCTTCACATCTCTGTCCATCAAGGCACCAAATAATTTCTACAACCCAAAGAGAGAATAGAGAGTGTGGTGGATTAAGAAATGACAAGGGGTTTTTAGGTGCTAAGTGTGGCAGGGTGAGAGTGAGTTTTCCTGTAAGCACCATATTGTTTCAGAGATAAGCCTGCAAGGCAGCAAAACCTTTGCTGACGAATGATTTCTCAAACTGTTAACGGGCTGAACATTGCTGAACATCTGGGGAAGACACCGGAGCAGCTGTTGCTGCTCTTTAACTTTCCCTCAGCTTTGCCTTTAACCAGAAAAGTGCTGGCAGAAGGCAAAAAATGCAAACAGTGGTGCTTCTCAGAGCAGGTGTATCCCTGCCCTGGACAGAGAAGTTGCACAGCCCTACAGTGAGATCACAGACCATGGCACAGGGGGTTTGTGTTTGCACCTGGCAGTTTTAATGAGAAGAAGACCTGTGACCTTCTAAGAGGCCTATAGACATATGTGGCTCTTGGTCCATCAGAAAATTCCTGCTTTGTGGCTATTTGCTCTTTCCATGGTTAATCCATGTTGCAGTAGTAAGGTATCTTTAGTGACCTCAGATGTCTTATATAGGAATGAAAGTTCTTCTGAAGGGGAATTGCTGCAGCTGAGATTTGAGCATGTTCCTTATGTATGGAATATTCAAACAAGGAACAATCTTCTAGAAAGACTTTTTTGGTTCTATTAACAGGAAAATGTAAAAGCTAAACTTGTATCAGCTTGTACTTACTATGAAAAATGTCACCAATGTTGGTGGCGAAGCAGAACACAAATGCTTTAATGTGGATGTGTTAGTGTGGTTCTCCTGATGCTGTGAAGTGAACAGAGGATTCAGAGACCCTGGGTTTATTCCTGCCTATTGTATGAGCTGAGCTGAACTATGCCACTTCTCTATATCCTGTTTCTTCTCTCTTTCTGTGTCTGGTCTATTCGTGGTGTGACAGATGTAACATATGGGCTCCCGAGCTCCAGCTGGGCTCCAAGGGCTATTGAAGTAGGTTTCTTACACTACTAGTAACATGCTGACTAGGGACAGTGGAGTTATTTTATTTAATTTCTGACACATGGTGAACAAATCAGGAGATGGCTGAATATCTCCACATGTGAGCCATGTACCAATAATTGCTATAGAGTGGTCAAACACTAGAATAGGTTTCACAGAGAGCTTGTGGGGTCTCCACCTGTGGAGATATTTAAAAACTGACTGGACACAGCCCTGAGCAACCTCCTCTTGTTGATCTTGGTTTGGACAGGATGGTCGAATACGACAATCTCCATAACTCCTTCTGACCTCATTCAGTGATTTCATGCTAAGGTGCAAAAAGATCCTGAAGGGGATCCTTCTTCTGGTCCAGGCACTGTGGGACATGGTCCTGAAGCAGTCTCCCAGTAGCTTCCTGAAAGTCTTTTGAACGGGGAGCTTGGCAGTGCTGTGGAGTTGTGTGTGTGTGTCTCTGGGACCTGTAGGATGGTCCAGGAAGGATGCTGTACTTCAGAGAGACCTTTGGGCTGTCTGCTAACAGCCATGGCCTTCCACCCATATGGACTGCAGGTACTGTGCTCTCTGGAGGGTTAGCACATTCTCTTATCCTGTGTGGGGTTTTTGTCATTTTTTGTTTTGTTAGTAACTCTGTGTACGGGTAAGAGCAGCAGCTGCTTTTTGGGAGACTTGGGTTACTCCCTTTAACTAAAATAACACAGCACAGAACTCACCAGAGCAGGGAGGAGCCACACTGTTTCTCATGAGGGTTGTGTCTGCCAGCTCTGCAAAGCTCCCACCACTGTCTTGGAGCAGTGGTGTGTTTCTTTTCTTTCCTAGTGTGTCCTGNTTTTTCTTGTTTTTAAGGTTTGGTTTTTTTTGTTTTTTTTTTTTTTTTTTTTTTTTTGACAGAGATAAATGATTTCTTTAGATCTGAATAATAAGTAAGTAAAATCAATATGCAGGTTGAATTGGAAATTCTGACTCAAGTCCAGACACACTGAAAATTCAGTTTGGAAAGCTTGTGTCAGTTTTGACTCACAAGGGTTGTAGTGGCATTTGTTAACCTTTCTTTCTTTCCCATTGTTTTGTTCTTTGGACTTCTTGGTTCTTCTAGGCTGATTTAGCATAAATAGAATTGAGAGCCAACTCAGCCATGCACTGAAGATGCCGTTGGAAATCAGAAATGGGCAGAAAGTCCAGCCTGGAGGTCTGAATTGTGAGGCTTCTCTAGGTGAAAGAGTAGCCCTTTTCTCCAAGATCTCATCAACTCACTAGACTGGGAGCTGAGACTTGAAGAAAAATTGTGGCTTTTATGGGCTCACCCTGTAATTGCAAGACTTTGGCAGTAATTTTGTCATCTGAGAATGTGTCCAGAATATACCTGGTTTCTGTCTCCTTTCACTGCAAATTGTTGAAGCAGGTGCTGTATGTCATTACTGATCAGTGCAGAATGCAGTGGAGGGGACTTGGGCCTTCCTAGGAGCCCCTAGGCACTGAGATCATACCTTGTAATGAATAACAGCTCATGGACACGGGGTGATCTCGGACAGGGTCTGATTGCACTCTCTCCCTGTCCAGTGTCTGCAGAGTTTTTATATGAAATCAGTGAACTGCACTGATGTGTATTAGTAGAGTTGTCTGGAGCGTTTGTCCTGATTTACACCACTACAAAAGTGATCATAGACTAAGCAGGTGCAAATGTACATATTTGATGTAGACCTCTGCCTTCTTGGAGTGCTTTTGGAGTAACTTGCCAGTATATTTTTGCCTGTAAAGCCTCTAATTCTTCTGTGAAGAGCAAAGCAAATGATATTTCACAAGGAGAGTACAATGTCTCTCTTGATAGAGAGATCATGATAGAGATATAAATCTGTAGTAATAATACCAATAATAATAATAATTATTATTGGGTAATCTCCTGTTCAGCATTCTGACTGCGCCGGCAGTTACTCTGCATTTTGACAGCCTTGTGGCCAGTAAGAAAGCATTAAAAATGATGCAAGCATTTAGCATTTGTGAACTTAACTCTATAAACTTGATGGGGTGAAGAGAATCTTTTTGTTCTGTGCTGAGCTGAGAAATACTCTGGCACTCTGGACACCTGCCATCTTCCCCCTACTGCCTCTTTTATGTCCTGCTGTGAATCTGCAGTATCTTCTGCAGTGGCAGCAGCTGGCAGGACTCCAGTGCCTTTACCCCCCTGACAGCTCTCTGTATTTGTACATCACCTTGTGCTACATGGCCCAAGTTCCTGTGCAGGGCTCCTTAGGGCTCCTGCAGTGAGCGTGATAAATAATGACAATAAAATATGTCAACAATGAACAACGTGACCCTGTAAATCATTGACAGCTAGAGCAAGTGTTTCCTCTTTGGAAAATAGTCACCCTCACGTCTGTATTATTCTTTCATCTCTTTATTGTCTTTCCCAAGCTAACATTGGGCAACAGCCATACAAATCCACAGGGCAAATATGCCAGAGCACATCCACAGCTGAGTTGGGGTGTTGGTAGATGCCATTGTGCAGCTCCCTTGTCCCTAGGACACCCCCCTGTAACACTAAACTGGGTGTATTATTCCTGTAATCACTCAGTAGGCATATTTCTGAGAATGAGATCTGAGCCAAGAGCAGAAATCTAATTCAGGATCTCAGACGATCTTTCTTTCTTCTAACTGGTGGCCTTGGGCTCAGAGGGACTGACTCACACAAGGAAATGAGTGTGACCTGTACGTTGCTACTGCTGTGTGTGCACGTAAGGGCAATTGAGTTGGTTGATATCTGATGAAATCACTGATGACTTTTTGGTGACCTCTGATGGAAAGGTCACGTTTGAGACCAGGAGATTTTTTTCTGCACAGTGGTCTGTCATAAACAACAGCACCTCATTTCCACATGCTGGCTCTGCAGGAAAGAGCAGCAGTCCAGCATTTTCAAACTTTCCTGTATAGAACTTAGGGTCCGAACAGTCAGTCAGCTTAAATCAGTGTAGCTCTCTGGGAATCAAGGGAGCTGTACTTGTCTCCCCAAGCTAATTATTAAACAGGATGCACTGAATACTGTGGGGTGCCCAGGTTTCCTATCCCATCCCCTGAATGAGTGTGCTACTTACATTAACTTTTGAGCAGCGGAATATTCTTAGTAGTAGAGAATGTACAAGTAAGAATCAAATCTTTATTTTCAAGGCTTGAAAATGTTGGTCAGAGAACAACACACATGATCTCTTGTAGGTCCCTGGAACTAGCACATATCTGATTTGTCTGCAATTTGGTAGCAAGTGAAGAGAGAACTGGGTCGCATACTATCTGGTTCATATACAACCACTGATGTTTAGGAATAAAGTCAGGGAGTAGTCAGAGAGATTAATTAGGGGAAGACTGAAACCCCTCCCTACTGGTTGCCCTGAAGAGAGATGGTGTGAAAACTTGAAGGCTGTGGATCACACAATGTAGAAAATAGGTGATTAGGAATGTCAGCCTCCTGAGCTGTGGGGCTGACAAGGAGGTGGGGAGCCAGACAGACCAGACATAACCTGCAGCCTGTGGCCCCAGTGTTATCTTTCTTCACCAGTGAGCAGTCCTGCCCCGTCTTCGCCTGTCATAGAGCTGGCCTGTCTTTCACTCAGAAACTTTGTACTCTGTGTGTGTGTATAAATATATATATCTCTTTTTTTGGAGATGCCCTACCAATATTGTTTTCCACTGATCTCACTGGAGCCTAATCCCCACTCTCCCTCTGCTCTGCTGTCAGCCAGGATCCAGTTCTCCATACTTCTTTGTAGTGTGTGATTATTGAGTTGGGGCTATTTGTCATATCTCAGGCCACTCTCTGGTCCTCACTGAGGCTTCTGTCTGCATGCACTAAAGTTAGGGAAGAGGTAAGGAAGAGTGCTGATACCTTGATGATGACAAGGGACGAGCCTAAGGTTGAGGGAAAGGTTTAGGCTCCACTGGTTTCACAGCTGCTGTGGTCATTGGTGTCAGCAGAGGGTTTGCTTAATTTCCTTACATGTTTTGAGCTGCATCATCATATCTTAGAGGCTAATTGATGTAGCATATGACTTTCCACCAGCTAAGAATTGGCCCTCACCTCATGCTGCTTCTCTGCACAACGCTGCTGCCATTGTATATTCTTCTACTTGTCTGCACCTTCCTTTGCTGCCTAGGACAGATTGGTAGGATTGAATGTGTCTCCCTTTCCTATGTGGACACTGTGTAGAATGGGCAATCACAAACCTCCAGTGGTGAAATGTGCTTTGAAGAGTCAGTGAATGGCTCTGGAAGGCCCCTTTTGCATTCTGCACTAACAAATTAAGCTCCTTGTGCCTTCAAAGTAAGATTGATAACTCCTCTGACATTTCATATTCAATATTGTGAATATTGAGAGGTGTGGGTTTCCCTTGAGATACCAATCTTTCTGCTTCTCTCCCCCTTTATCTCCAGAGAGCCTGCTGGGAGACTGAGGGGGTAGAGAGGGGGGAAGACATATAAGAGACTTGGGGTGGGGAAAAGGAGAAAAATGACACAGAGGAGCGTTTTTCTTTTTTGACTTCATCAGCAGTGTCTCTCATTTCAGAGCCTGGCAAATGGAATTGTACTCCTCAGCCACGATGAATGATCCTGTTTCCTTACCCACCCCCGCCTCAGCAGGGTCATTGAAATAGGCTTCAAAACTAAAATAAAAATGTTCCTGTTTTTATGGACACTGGAATCTGTGATCTGTTTCAATTGAGAACTTTAGAGAGGTCAGAGTTGGGAGGAGATGAGAGAGAGAGAAATAAAGGGAGGTCAACAGTCTGAAGCATACTTTTTGTTTTTAATTTGTCATGTGTGGGCAGTCCAGGTATTTGTCTATACAGGTACCCAGGTTTTGCTTAAAGAATGAGAAATGGGGAAAAAATAGTTTAATTGCAATTCTCCCATCCCTACTCCTTCTTATTACTTAAGGTTGTGAAAGGAAAAAGTAGTGGCACCTGGAGCAATTGTGGATACCCAGAAACGTAGTTCTGGACATATATTTTCCTGGTGGGATTTGTCCTAGCTCAGTTCACTCTAAAGAAGTTGGCCCAGATTTTCTGATCCAGCTTGTTAGATGCTGAATGGAAGATCTTCAATGCAGCTTTGTAATACTGTTTTCTGTCTTATTATGCCTGGAAAGGAAATAGTCTGCAGTTCCCACTGCAGCATGTTAATGTCTCAACTGATGTCACCCTTTGTGACCTCTGTGTCTCATCAAATCCACTTCAGCCAGAACACAGATGAAAAAGCTTCGTGTTACCTTGCTCTGTCTCATCTGCTTCCTCAGCCAGTCAGATGAGGTGGTCTGAATTCCAGCTAGTCGAGCTGGAACAGGTGGACAGGTGTTAATTTTTTTTTTATTTCCCAAAGGAAATGCGTGTGTAGCAATGAAATTTTAGTCTGGCTGTGTGTGACTGTGGTACCGCTTTGGTCCCTGTTTTGCCAGAGGATTCAGAGTACGTTAGTAAAGGGACCCTGTGCCACTGAAGTCTGTGATGGGCTTGTCTCCAAGTTGCTGCCTGTCCTCCATTATCCCCTGGAGGCCCTACACAGGTGCACATGCTGGCAGTCCAGAGGGAAAACCTGTGAGCAGGGAAAGAGGCAGCCATGGCAGTGACATCCTGGGACAAGAAGTGCTCTGTTGGCAGCTCAGCTTTCCTGGTGAGAGTTTCCAGTGCCACAGCTGAAAAGCAGCATGGTGCAGAGTGTCTCCTGTGCTGCTGGGAGATGTTCTACAGATGTGGTACAACTGGCTTGCCTTGCAATAGCTTGGGGGTGGCCTATTCCCTGTAGCATAAAAGAAATATGTTGTCCAGTCAAGGGGGGGTGGATTGCAGCCTCTTGTGTAAGAAAAAAACTCTCTGCAGGCTATAGCCCAGGGCAGACATTCTTTGCTCACTCACAGTAATTCACCATCTCTCAAGGGACCCATTGAGCTTATTTAACAAAGGTCAGCTAAATTTTCTAGTATCCTGCTGTGAAAGCAGGATTAGCAGAAATCTTATTTATCCTTGCTATCCAGCTACTTGATGGTTTCACTTCATCTGCCATGCTGGTACAGTCTGAATTTGGTGTGGTTGTGGTGGATAGAATCTTAAAGCACCCACTGCTGACTTGCAAGAGGTTGCAGCTGTACCAGGAGGGCTTGATTTGCTTCCTCACTTCCCCTGCCCTGATTTTCCATGGCTGAGACTCCCTAGGTTTTGAGTCACTCAGGCTTTTCATCAGTTTGTGCAATTATAGGCGATTTGGGCCAATTCTGACCTTAAAGAGGACTTGCTTTCAGATTCACTAGAAGCATTTGTGGCTCACTCTGTGTGCTTTCTGCTTGAGGGATGTTCCATGAATTGAGTTTGTCTGTTCTATTTTCATTGCTGCTCTTCATGGCCTGGTGGCCCCATCTCAGCTGGGGTTTGTGGTGGTGGGTGCTGTGTAAAGCACAAGGGGAGGCAACAGCTGCTCTGAAGGCTGTTTAGTCTGAAACCACACGGCTCCAGGTTTGCAGGAAGGGTTCTGGTTTTCTCAAGCGGGGGCCTGTTACAGCCTCTTCCTGCTCACTCCTATGAGATGTCTAATTTGCCTTTCCCTTTCTCTTTCTTTTATTGAGCTGTTGAATCTGTGTATCCTGCTTCTGGGATTCCCCTCAGTACACCAGCAAACAGCATGTGCTTCTAGCTTGTGGTGTGTAACGTCCACCCCTTGTCCCTCCTGCCCCAGATTCCACCACTGCCCCTGTTAGCAGTTGCTGGAGCACTCAGCCAGTCTGCAGTGCCACGTACCACCTGCCTCACCAGCCAGGTTATGGTAGCTTCTCTGGCTAGCTGAGGGGAAGTAAACACCAAAAGCCTGTGGAGTTTTTGCAACTTCCCTAGGACATGGCCAGGGGGCTTGCAGCAGACCTGAACTCCTGTTCTTCCAGGCAGCACCAGTGTCTCAAGCACAAGGTCACCCTTCCCTTCACAGCAATGGGTTCAGCCTCTGACTACAGATGCCTTAATGGTTTGTGGAGCAGACACAGAAAGCAGAGTGGACTGTGGGTCACGGCAAAGCAAAGGATGACAACAGTGAGAGCTGAAAGTCTCCCAGCCCTTTGCAGCTGAGGCTGGAACAACTCCATCCTCCCCAGACTTCTACCTGCAGCCCCTGAGTGACTGTAGTAGCTGTCTGTTCTGCTGATGTGAATTAAGAGCAAAGGGTGTTTTCTAGATGCTGTAATTATCTCTTGAGAAGGAAATGAGCAGCAGCCTTTGGCACAGCTCTGATCAGCTGTTTTGGACAGGAAGGGCAATTGCAACTTCACATGTTGGGTTTCCCTTTGTTGATGTGCCATGACACCCAGAGCAAGTGAGGCTGGGCACCAGGAAAGCTCTCTCCTGGCACAGAAAAGAGCTAGATGGGGAGCCAAACTCCTGCCTTTGGGGGGAATCCAAGCACTGATCACTTCCAAAGTTAGATTTCAGTCTTCTCTTCAACTCTGGGACCAATTCCTGCTTTAAATAGACACTGATGATGTTTCTACCAGAGAGGAAGGAGTAAAGCTTTTATTCTGAATTTTTACCTGTGTCAGGAGTTAAAAATAAATCAATCTGTGTGTCTTGGACTCATGGACACGGTGTCATCTAGGCCATGAAATACTGTGTAGGTTCTGAGCCAGATGTGTTTTGTCTTCTAAAGGAAAGGGCTTCACTGTGGATAACACCCTGCTGGTGATATCACCCTGTGTCATGTCCTGCTAGTACATCACAAGTGGTGCCTGGGCTAAATGTAAAATCCTGACTTGCTGTGACTTTTGGTAATCAAGTATGTTCTGTGTGTTTTTGCTCTTGTCACCCATTCTATTTCTCCCCCAGCGCTCTCCCTTCCTCCCTCTATACAGGTGACTTGTATCACGTAAGGTCTTATTTTCAAGCTGGACTCTTTCAAGGGTGTGTATTTTCTGAAGGTGCAGGTGTATGATGATATGATAGTCTGCTTCTATCCTGGTGGAAGTTAGTCCTGTGTAATGAAAACTGTTTCTTCTTGGCCTTTGGCCCATCAGAGCAATGGCTTCTCCTTTCTATCATCTCACATACCTCCTTCAAAAGATCACCTGTTCTGAAAGATCTATACCTCAGTGGGAGAGAGATGGGGAAAATGCAGCTCTGAAGATACAGCACGGGTTCCACTATCTGTAAGTCTCACTGATCTAATATTTGGCTAAGAAGGTGGGTGTTGTCTGAAAAGGTAGGCATACTGTGTACTTGCCTCTCCCTAGACACTTAGCCAGGATAACTTTTCCTTACTGAAGGACCTCAGACTCCAGGACGGGCAGGAACTACCTGGGTTTCAAAGTCCAGTCTCCTTGGTGTCAGTGTGTGAGTCAGATGTGCAGCTCAGAAGGGGCTGTAGAAATCTCGGTCTGTATCCTTGACTTCTCACAGACCCCCAATACTCTGTGAAGCCTACTGTGCATCAGGCTTGAAGCCACAGTGATGAGAGAAGGAAGGATCAAAGACAGAGCCCTGCATCTAGTGGGTAAAAACACACTGATGGTTCCAGGCCACACTTAACTCTGCAAAATAAAATGAATGAAAGCATCCCCTCAGCCCCAGCAAAGATGACCTAAAAAATGTAAACATTATGTGGATATAAATCATCGCCAGCCTCATCTTCTCTATTGACATTCCTTACCTGTTCCAAGCCTCCCTGCCAGTGTGGGCAATCAGGACAGGGAACCAGCATGCTGCAGGTGCTTTGGGGGCTTTAAAGTAAGAGAGGTTTAATCTACCCTTCTCTATGTAGTCTTTCCTCTGGGATGAGTTAGTCTCTTTCACGGCTCGAGTTGGGATGCCTCCTGCGGCCCATGGACTGTCTTCATCTGTCCAGCTGTAGACAAAGGGAAGGAGACACACAGCACAAGGAAAGAGAGGTAGCCACAGCAAAAACAAAAGGGAGAATACAAGGCAGATGGAATTATCTTTTTTTTTTTTTTTTTTCCCTTTTTTATTCTTCCTGTGCTCTGCCTGTTCCTGTCAGAGCTGCTGGAAATTGTTACCGACAGATCGAGTGTCTTCCAGTTTCTGTGTCAGGGAGTTTTGCCGATTCTATGAACCATGCAAAAGAGGGGTCAGGCAAGAGAAGGAGAGAGCAAGAGAATGACCAATTCAGCAGAGCTCTGGCTTTATCACTGATCTGGTCAGGTTCACTGGGTTTTAACTCCATGAGCCAGTCAGGCTTAGAAACTCACACCTTTGTTATCACCTTTCAAGGGGAGGGAGCAGGGCGGTGTGAATTCTCTGGGGTCATCAAGAAAGGCAGGCCAGAGATCATCTCCTGTAGCAGAAGCTGCCTTGCCCTCACCCTCCACAGCATGCCAGACACTTGGATGCTCTCTGTCAAGATCTATCACTATTTATTACTTCACAGATCAGAGTGGGGACAAAGGCAGGTTGGATCCTGGTTGGAGGTTCTGGATCCTGCTTGGCCCTGTTGTCATAGCTTAGGGCAGGGAGGACCATGAACAGATCAAAACTTGTCAGCACCAGGTATGACTGCTGTTTGGGTACAGGTCAGAACAGAGCTCTCAGATCATGGGTCTGCTGTTAGTTCTGCCATGTGGCCTCATGGTGGGAAGAGAGGCTGTATCTGTACAGGTCCAAAACGACAGACCACCTCCTGACTGTCCCTCTAAATGCCTTATGTATGGGCTGCATACAGCTTGTCTTGGTCTGCTTGGCCATGAACTCCTGTGCCTGGTGCTCCTGGGTACCCTACGCTCAAAAAATGTGATGCAGGCTATGCACTTCCAAGGCGTGACCTTGGAGTCTTGTACCTGACTGTATGAACATATCCAAGGATTTTAATGCTCACCGTTGCTCTACCTGCATGTGAAGATTATATTGGACCTGACACTATTGTCAGTCATGCTACAGGTGGTAACTGAAAGGTGAATGACAGTCACTGGGAGGATCAGGCTAAACAGACATGCCAGATTGGTGTAAGAAACTGGGAAAATATCATTGAAAACTTTGACAAATCCTTTTCTGGGAACAAAAATCAGGAACAGGAAGCCTTACAGCAGTGAGATGCTTGGGCAATTTTTTCTGCTGGAACCTAGCTATGACAAATGGAGTGTCTTGTGGGGAATATATTACTGCAATGGAAAGTCACTTTTCTGGAAGCTTAGGACTGACTAAGCTTGAGTGGAGGTTTTGGAGGTCTTTACTTAGTTGTCATAAAGTCTCTGCTGGTCTAGATTAGTTCATTAAATCTGGATATCTTGCTTCTTTTCTCTGCTAACGTTTTGCTCTGACGTGTTACTGGTAACATTGGTGTTGGATGTGCAGGCCCTGAAAAGAGATCTCTGCCTGCAGAAGTAGGTTCTGTATTGTCACCACTGCCTGCAGAGTGGAGGTATAGAAACTGAAATAGCATTGCTCAGTGGAAGACAGCAGCTGTGAGCCAATGGGCCTTTGGGATTCTGTTCTTTTCCTGTCTGACAGGGACCACTAAGCTGTTTGAGTGCCTCTTTTTCCCTTTCCAGAAAGGGTCTGCCGTGACTCCTCAGCTCCAGAAAGGCTACAAGAGATGTTCTCCTGCTGTAGCCAAGTTGGGCTACCAGCTCAGGATGGATGTCCACAAGGGGCCCTCCAAAGCATGTGCCAAAGGCCTGGGATCCCCCCGGCACTGCAGTGCTCTGCATAAATACTTCGCTGTCCGAGCAGGCAGGCAGAACAAGCAGCCAGTGCCAGCTCTGGGGACAGTGAGGTTAGGGAATGATGTGCACATTTTCGTGGTGGCTTTGGCAAGAACAGTGCTGAATGTGGAGATTCCAGAGGACATGTACAAATAGCAGTGGGGCTGGTGCTCCACTGCAGGCCAGTGGGAACTGGCTTTCCTGCTGATCACTGGCCTGTGCTATTCCATCACCTTGCAGAGAGCGCAAGATGTTGGCTGGGTGTAAGTCAGTAAAAAACCCCCATGTTGCTTCAGCAAGAGGTTTCTAGAATTTGGAAAGTGGAGGGAGACTGAGAGTAATGTCAGCTGACTTTGTTTTCACCACCCACAGAAGGCACAGAGGGATGTCGGGCATCTCTGTGTGTGTGCTGGAGCCGTATGGGCTGCTGCTGCTTCCTGTGGTGGCATAGAGGCTTGGGCACATGGTAGGCTTTGTACAAAGCTTTCCCTTGCCCAAAGAACTAACAGTCTGAGGTGGCATGGGATTGCTGACACTGGTGTCATTGAATGAGTAGGAGAATAGTGAGTTTATGGCTCCTGGGCTCTAAATAGTTAATTGACAAAACTGAGCAACTAGAGATCACCTCTGGCAAAGGGTATCTCTTGGTCTCTCAGCTCCCTCCCTTAGGGCAGCACAATATCTGTGAAGAGCATGGGAATCAAGGGATTGATGGTGGTGGTGTTCATGAACGGTTCAAATAGATCTAAGCTGCACTGCAGAGAGGAAGTGATAATCTGATAGCTGGTGTTTTTGCTTCCCTGAGTAACTTTGGTTTATGGTTCTGACATGGTGGCAACAAAGCAGGATTATGCTGGGTGCTGGTAGATGGGGAATTTTGGAAATGTTATTGCTGAGGCAGATTATAGTTTCAGCTCAGGGTGGGATGTTGTTGCTGTAGTTACTGTACAGCTGAACAGCAGCCTGGATCCTGTACTGCAGAGCCCTTGAGCAGAAAAGTGGGGGAAAAAAGATACAGCAGAATGGGTGTGATTTGGTCCAGATCAGTAACAGAGTTTGGAAAGTCACAGACCTCCTGACTCTAAGCTTCTCATCTTTCTTTGGGTTCTTATACCTTGGTGATTAGTCACTCAGCTGTGGCTGGTTGAGAGTATCCTGTACCAGAAGCCCACTGAGGAACTGTAGATCTGACTGTTCTAAGGTTGTGTCATCTAAACAGCAGTTAACTGCATTATGTATGAGGGGGTGGCCTAAAATATCAGCAAGAAGTATAATAGTGATGGGCTGTCTGCACATCTGAACCTTTTTTCTCCAGTTCTGTTTCTTTTGCCTTCACATTCCTTAAACCACCCCAGAAGGTGACCGACTAATATTTCTTGCTAAAGGAAAGACTGTAGGGTTTTTGGAAGAGGTCTTTGTCCTGTCTCTGGCATTGCCTAGGCTGGCCATTGACAGCAGGAGAAAAGAGCTGGGTACACTACTTGGAAGTAAAAGAAGCAAGTGTTTGAGTAGGTTGTTAAATCCTCGGGGTGTTTGTGACCCAGGCTTAGAGAAATTTCAGGTAGTTTGTTCCCCTTCCTGTAGCAATGTGTACTGTTTGTTTCCCTTCCTTGCTGTGTACTGTTTTCTGATGGCTTCTGTGGTGCACTGCTGATTCCCAACTGTACTGCAGAGTTTCAGAGGTGTCCAACATCCTAGCTACAGAATATGTAGAAACTGAGGAGCCAGCTCTTGAATTTGGGTAGTTGTGGGCAGCACCAAAGGTAAATGCAAAAGGTCCTTTAATTTTGGTGCTTGTTTTAGAACAACTTGCATTGTATCTTCCAGCTTTTTCTTCACTGTGAGAAGAGCACAAAGTGAAAGCTGAGGTTTTAGTTTATTCACTTGTCTCCAGTGCTCTTCATGATGATTGCAAGCAAGTTGTGGTAACTCCACAGGGAAAAAGAGACTGTGTCAGCAAACATCCCAAACCAGATAAACCTTAAGCAGTTAAAATTCAGTGCAAAGCACATAGATGCCAGTTCAATGCCATTGAGATCAGCTTTGTATTTCATGTGCTTTCTTCTCACGTGCTGATGCTCTGTTATCACAGGATTGCCCAAAAATTTCAGCTGGACTTGATTTTAGAAACACAGGCTTTGGATTTCAGAAGATACTGGTGAGGAATACAGGGATGAAGGAGAAAAGCAGCCTTTGGTGGGAGTCACCCTAGTATGGGTACTGAAGATGGCTCTCAAGGGTGATGTCTTCTGAGTGTGAGATCATGAGCAACAGTGACATTATACGTAGAAAAGGTGCATGTGGATGGCCTGGAGCACCTACAGTCTGAACCAGCTCTTAAAGGTCTGAAAGGAGTGTGTGCAGAGCAGTCATGAAGAGGAGAAGGAGAGACCTATGGCCTGTGCTTATAAGCTGGGGGAACTTCTATTATATGGGCATTACAATTAGCAGAGGGGATGTTTGTCCAGAGAGTGTGTGTGAGAGGAGCGGGGGAGTCAGGGAGGGGAGAAAGCTGGCGGTGATGGGAAGGAAGGGAGGGTGCCCTGACCTCTCCTCATAGCCCTGACTGTGTCCCCATCTGAAGGTCTGGCATATCCACTCTCACTACTTAATGATAGTGACATTACCCATCCGCCCAGCATCGCGGGGCTTTTGTCTTCATTCAGGCAGAAATGAAGTTCTCCTGGGCGCACTTATCAATCACTGCAAAGCTCCAGCTGTTCCGGAGCCTTTGGATCGACTTCAACAGCCGTGCTTACAAATTGTCTCTGAATAGCACCGAGCTGAGACCCCCTTTTTTGTCATTGTCTTCCGACAAATGTTTTTTTTCGGCAGCCTTTCGCAGACGTTGCCGGCTGCCTTCTGCCGCGGTGATTGAAAACAGGCCTGTTTTGCATTCTCCTGTCGGAGTCCTGGGTTCAGGGAGCTGTCCCTGAGTGCCACTCCAGCGAGTGCTGTGCCAAAGACAATTACATGCATAGTTTTGCTGATTGCATTAAAATCATTAGAATGAAAGATTCTGAAATCGTACATTAAGGGGGGAAATTAGAAAAAGCTTCAGAGACAGACAGCAACGTCCCCAAAGTGAGGGCAATACAATTAGCTCAAATTGTGTTACATACACACAGACTAGGAGTAGCTCCTGTAACAAATGACCTTATTATTGCTGCTCCCTCTCTCTCTCCATTCCTTTTTCTCTCCTTCACTCTCTTCTCATTCCATTTTCCTTTTTCTCTCCTCTGAAACTTCCTTGGCCAGCAGCACTGTTCTTCTTAATCTTATGTTAACCTTTCTCCTTTCTTTTGTCTCGAGGAGTGCCTGGGAAAAGGCAGTTGTGGGATCCCAGCAATGTAATACTTGGCTTTCAGAGCTGCTTTGCAGGCCATTTAAGAGGAAGTGAACACGTACAAACTCCAGAAGTTAATTTTCAGCTGAGCAAGAAACTTTGCTCTCCTGGGGAACAAGGAAGTACATGACTCCAAAAGCTTTGTATGTGCACCAGCCATCAAGAAGATCAAAGCATGCAGCTGTCTAGCTATACTCCATATCCAATGCCAAGAAGGAGACTAGTAACTATGCCTGAGGTGGGAAATGTTCCTGCATACCACAAGTACCAGCGTGGCAGGAGGTGCAGAAAGGTTAATTCTTGAGGGGAGCGTGATACTTATCCAGTATGAATTCTGAGTTGTTGAAAAAAATCACAATACGCCAGGGCTCATGGGCCATCACCATTATTATCCTGTAAATATGCTGACAGAGAGAAGTTAGACAACTAAGAGTGCCTTACCTGTGTCAGTCAGTGACTGAAATCAATCCTCCTCAGCTGGTAGTTAATGTCTTAACTGGAAAAGCAGTTATGTGTTGCTCTGCACCGTGATACTGTACAGCTTCTCTGCTGGGACTTGGGGTAGTTATGGTACAGGCTGTTTCCAGTGTATCAGCTTACAGCAACCTGTGTCAGCTATGCCTGTGCATCAGCTTGCCCTACTTTGCTGCTGGTACTTTCACTCACACATGATCTGTGTCCTTCTATAACATTACTCACTGTAGACCTCATCTTTGCATCCACTTGCTGCTTCCAAAGAGCCTAGACATATTATGCAGGTTCTGTTGAAATGCACATCAAGGAACAGAGCACAATGGCATGCATGTGGCAGTGAAGCAGCATCACTGGTCCAGGCTTTGCCTTCTGCTTCGCTATTTTCACTGCTCAGTGGCATCCAGGGCTGTATTCAGCTGGCCTAAATTCTGCCCACATTTCTGTGCCAGGCTTCTATCAACTGACTTTGGGTCTTCAGTGGAGCCGATGTCAGTAGGCATCTCTGCGCTAAGGGATTTGAAGACATCTATGCAATGTCCTAGGTATTTATTTTCATCGTGGTGGATTTTCCTGCTAACCCTGGGTACACCTGACTTTAGGCTCCAGTTCTGCTCTCTGGCATGTAGGGTGTTGTCTTCCCTCTTAGTTTACACTCTTGCCCAAGATCTTGTTCCTGACAAGAGCTACTGGGGCAGACTCGGGTAAACCATAACAAAGGGGAAAGCAGCCCTAATACCACCCTGAGATACTTGGATGCTTGGAGAAATCTGTGTCTCATGGATATCTGAACCCAAGGTGGTGCTTTTGTATTTCTAATGTATTAATGATATTCATTCAAAGCAGTGCACACTGACAAGGCGAAGCATGAATGTCCCGTAAAATGTGCCTACTTCTTTTAAGAGATTATAATCTCAGATTAGCTGTGATGAAGAGGGAAATAGGTTGTCTGCTCATGTAAAAGTTTATGGGGAGAAGGAAGCAGAGTAGGTTGGTGAGACAATGGGTCAGGGACCACAGTAAGTATAAAAAACGATAATAAGGGGAAAATGAAGGCAAGAGTAGGAAAAGATAGAAGGGAGCAGAGGATGTATCAGCAGAGTGAAGCTGATGGAAGATTTAGGTTTCTTTACTAATGTGAATCAAAAGTGTGGATGGACTGTGTGGGACAAGTGGAGGAGTACAGGAGGTGAGAGGGGGGATATGAAAAAGAGAATGGATTTGTTATGGTAGGGCAGCTGAAACTGGAGACCAATGTGACAGAGGTGGAGAAACCAGGCAGCAAAGGAAACTGAGCTAAAAAGACCTGTTACAGGCAGAGGAAATGAAGTACTGAGTTTAGTGGCTTTAAGGAAGAGAGGGGTGTATGTGGTAGATAAGGAGAATTGGGTAGTGGGAAGACAAGCAGAGGTACAGGCTTGAGCAGTAAGAAGACAGTAAAGTGAGCAAAGGGGGACAGATGAGTTTGAGGAGGGGAAAGGAGTCTGGCTTGCTCCAAAGTCCAAAGGGAATATGAAGATGCTAAGTAGAGGAACAAAGTGAGCTGTAGCCCAAAGATGACCTTAAAAACAGGGAAGTCAGATGCTGGAAAAGTGCAAGTCTTCAAGGATATATCAGCAGTCAAGACTACTGTCAGCAGGACAAACCTGACTGGAAACAGCTGTTCCTTATGGGGATTTCCTCTGCTTTTTTTCCAGCTTAACTCACAGGAGGAACAAGCAAGTGTCAGTGGGATTTGTCTCAGTTTCCCCTACCCCCTTTGAAACACCATCCTCCTTACCTCCTTTTGTGGCCAGTTTTCCACTTTCTCCCTAGCAACTGTTGGGCTGTAAGGGATGTTGTCAAATTTCGGCATCGCAAATGCCAGCAGACCCCTTTTCCTGTTGGAGGTGAAGACTAACCTTGGCTTTTTCAGAGCACAGTAGGAGACATTCATTCACATCAGACTCTCCCTGCTGGTTGGAGAATCGTGTGCAAACAGTCTACTTGTATATGCCATGTCTAAAAATGGGCAAGTTGTATTCAACCTCCAAGGGGAAGCAGCAGGAAAATCAGGTTGTAAGGTATTTAAGACTCAGATAGTTGCTTCCAAGACAAATTAATATTCAGCAAATGATGCAAAGCAAAACTTAAAACAGTGCCATCAGAAAATGCTCTTTGACTCTTCTGCACTGTCTGGCCTATGTCTTCTCTGTACACTCATCACAATGTGCCCTCCAAATTCAGAGGTCCTATCTTGCTCTCATCCACTGCAAACAGACTTTTCTGAGACAATATGTACCTTTGTGTAAGATACCTTCTTTCCAGAAACATGAGAGAAGATCTGAAAAGATCACTCTCCCAGGGGCAAAGTTAGCCTGTCTGCACACCTGTCCATTCTGCCAGAAATCCTACTTTTAATATGGCTCGTGAAGGTGGCTGACTCCTTGTTTGATTAGAAATGAGGTGCAAGTATGGAAGGGCATGGACTGCAGTGCACTGGGGCCAACTTGATCAACTTCTACAGGCTTTGGATCAGGCCTTTAGTGACTGTTTGCATGAGGGCTGGTGTGAGTAGGCTGAGAAGGGCTGTGGTCTTACGGCAGGATCACTGCAGAGAAAGGATGGTGCTTTACTGGGGGTGGAAAATGGAATTGTCACCGTGGAATGAATGAATTGTACAGTTTCTCTTTTGTAACCCAGGGAATAATTAAGATAGATGGGTAGATGAATTAGCTGTCCTGCAAGGTCAAAAGTGGATTGCCTTATTACTCTATTATTTCACTGTTGTGGAACTATCACCACTAACGCCTTTTTCATGATATTTTGTACATCGCACCAAAAAAAAAATAAAAAAGGAGGGGAAAAAAAGAAAAAAGGGGGGGAGATACAAATTGATCGTTTGCCGGTGAAATCAGTCTTCGTCATCGCCAGCAGTGCTTGGATTAATGGGATTGAAGGCTGCTGGAGGTTCAGCCAGAGAGACGGGCGGAAAAACAAGAGAAATTGGTTTGCACCCCTGGGAATGGAATTGATGTGACTTGCACAGAGCTGCTGCAGTGGTGGTGGCTGCTATGCTGTGATGCTGTTTTTTAAAAAACACAGAAGGGAGATGGGATAACAAAATAAATCCCTAGCTGGAGTACTGGGTCGTTACAAACATGGATGATAATCTTCTAGCATGTTTGGGAGATCCAGAAGAGTGTATTTGCTGGAAGCCTTTAGGAAACAATAGAGTACAGCCTTTGAAAAACACAGCTGCTTCCTGGTGGCCTTCTGCTATTTTTGTGGGGCTTTATGGATGAAGTTTGGGACAAGCACTGCAAGCTGGACATTATTCTCATTACTGGCAAATAATCTCAAATCTATACAGCCGGCCATAGAGATCTTCCAAATGGGTAAAGGCCATTACGTGGACATAATAGAAGTAGAGGACCCCAATGACAGACATGGTTGTAGAATGACAGAAGTGATGGAATCAGGGACATGTTGATTTAGGTCATTGTGTCACTGGCCTGACAGTCACAGAAAGAAATACAGTGGAGAAGAAAACTTTTAGTTAGCCTTCCCATTTCCGGTGCCAGGAGGTGACACAGAGACACCTGTTTGCTTCTGAATTTTTTTTTGCTTGAATTCTAGTAAATAAGGATTTTGAGAGATCTGAACTTCTGAAGGGGAGACAGCCAATTTGCTCACAAGAAGTTCTGCTTATGCTTGGCATTGTGCTTATAGTTGGTCACATTTTCCTCAAGCACCATGAGCAACAGTGGAGAGAACCCATGTCCATGTGCAGTCAGTGTCAAGGGTCTTCCCTGTGGACAGGCACTCTGTGTTTGCCCAGTGCTGGCAGGTGGTGGTGCAGGGTAGATGCAGCACAAAACTCTGAAGTGCTGAAGTTCATGCTATGCTTGACTGCTCTTAAGCAGCAGCATGTGTAGTGTTTATCTGATTAGCTTAAAAGCAGTGCTATTAAAAAATGGCTTTCCAAATGTGGGGCTGGAGCTGAGGAAGATGAAATCAGCACAAGATTTTTTTTTATGTGAGCTGAGATCTGGCAGATTGCTTCCTCAGAAATATTTTCCTTTTATGCTGCTGCCTTTTGGTCAACACTGATGCCAGTTTTGAGGAAATGTATCTTTGAGATTGAAAGAGGGAAGCCCAGATTATTTCTGAAACATTTTGCATGTGGTTTAAGATTGAAGATGCCAAACTCACAGCTGTGTCCCATCCATGGAGAGTCAAACCAAGACTGGATGTGATTTTCCAATTCGTGACTGGCTCTGGGAGCATTTCCCATAAATAAGACTATGTACGATGTAATAATGTGTAGGGCAAATTTCCTCTTTGCTTTACCTTGCCTTGGTTCCTGGGCTACACTCTTGATTATGCAAGATGATGTTTTAGAATTGGCTATGAACTCTAAGCCCTTTATATATCTTTTACTTTTGGAGAGCCCTCTTCTACTGATGTTAATTTTTTTTTTCCCAGGCTTGTAAATCCAGAAAAGCACAAAAGTAGAATGATGATTTCTAATATATAATATAGCTGTGAACTGTTTTCATCTCAAAGACACATTAATTCTGAAGTCTAAAGAAGACAGTTTTTATCTCAGACAACTAACAGGTGACGTCTGGAGAGGTGGAAAGCCTGACCTTCCCATCCAAGATGTCACTTGATAAAGGAATTATTTAAAAGAAAATCCATAAAGTGGGATACGCATCCCAAAAATTCTCTCAGCATCTCTTACTCTGTTTTCTTCTGTGCTTAACGCACAGATAGAAGAGACTAGAGGGACACTGGGAAACTCCTTTTCCAGCACTGTGAACAGTACAGAAGCAAGACCTTGATGCAAAACATTACGGTGTTTGCATCAGGCAACTGGCTCTGAAGATAGTCAGGGTGAGCTGAGCCTATTTACTAGCGGGAAGAACAGCTGCTGCACAGGGCCACTGCTGTTTTCTGCTCTCAGATCTGCACGGTGGATCTTTCCTCCTGCTTTCCTCATGAGAGGTCCTTGCATGTCTGAGGAGGCAGGTCTGTCTCTCAGAGCATGCTTTCTGAACTGTGAGCTTCTATGCTGGGTAAAGAAATTCTTTAACCCTTGTGTGCTTTAGATGAGCCTCTTATTTTTGCCAGTAGGATTTTCCAGAGCATCTATTACTCTTGGGTTTGGCCCAGACTAGCTTCTCTTTTCCTGCAGTGCACAAGACAAAGAGCTGAAGGATTTCTGAGCTACAGCTGTAGCTTGTAGTTGTAACTATAACTATCTCAAAAGTGAAGCCATGATGTGAGGCTGGGTCCTGGCTCAGAGGCCTTGGTCCTTGTGATCAGAAATAAGGAGATATGTAAATGTGGTGATCCCCTGACCATAGGCTGTGTTATGTACCATGCTCCGTGGTGTTATGGACTGACATCTGCCAGGAAGAAGCAATCAGCAGGAAAGGCTGTGCTCCAGCACTGCAGGTCCGTGGGACTGTGATGTGACATGGACAAGCCACCACCACGAGCTCCTACTGCACCCTTTACTACAGGTACCTGCAGGGTGAGTTGGCCAGTTCTGGAGAATTCCCCACTGTCAATGTCCCTATCTCTGCTTTATTTTGGGTGATGAAAGAAGACAGCTGGTTTGTCTCCCAAATGAGGAAATGACGTGTTGGTATCACATGGATCTCCATGTGCCTTTCAGGTGCAATTACGAACACCAGAGGAAGGGGTTTGAGACAGCTCTATGAGTGTGTCACACTCAGTTCCATATATGTAGCAAAATAAAGGAGTAATTCCCATTGCTGGTTTTACAGCTCTGCTGTATGATTCCTTCTTTTGCCTCTTACCACTGACTTTGTGAACGTCATCACTGGTTAACTGTTTTGGCTGAAAACTAAATTTTTAACCAAAAACAGTCATGCAGGGAAACTCAAGATGTTTTTTTCCTAACATTTAGAAGCAAAATAAGCTTTCATTTTTCCCATTACATTGATTATTTTGAAATTTAAATGCAATTCTAAAGAGTAGTAGAAAGAAAAATCTAATACCGCATCACAAGGATTAGCTTGGAGTGAAACTGTGCATTCTGGTTACTGTGAAACACTTTATTTTTTCATTTTGCCAAGAGAAAACTTGTCAGAGTGATCCTTCTTCCTTTTTCTCCCCATTGCCAGGATACTATTTTTTGGAGAAGTATGTGGTTTTGCAGTTGAAACTTATGGGGGGAGATAGCCAGTACCATTAAGAAGTAGATCTGAGTGAATCTAATGAGATGTTTCTTTACATTCCTGTCCTCACAGCTGATAGAAGTTCAGTGTTGGACATTCACAGCTTTTATAACTGTTCCTATGAGGAAGAAAGCTTTTATTTGAAGCTGAGGCTTTCATTACGTCAGCTGAATGTGACCAGGTATGCTTGACCTCTGGTGAAAATCAGTATGTTGATACCATGATTTTTCTTCTTTAACACAAGTCTCAAGTTTTCATCCTTTCATGTACCCTTCCTCCTGCGGCATTTGCACACCCTACTGCATGTCTGAATTTGATCCACTGGTGATGGTCGCTGTTGTTATGATTTTTATGGTTCTGCTTAATCAATGGGTGTTAATTAAGTTAAAACTGCACGAGTAGAACAAAGTGAACAAAAACGGTACTGAAAATACAGTTCTGAACTCACAGCTGCACCTTTGAAAGCTGAAGTAGGTACTTTGTGTGCTAGGTTACAGACTCTGGTTATCATCTATGGGAAATTAAAGGTATTATTTTTACCACCGGGGGGGCTCCCATATTTTTCCATTAATGCAACAGAAACATATTGAAAATGACCAATACTCCAATGAAGTTCAGACAAACTATATTCCCTAGTTCACAGCAAGAACTGTATGCACAGGACCTTTGAGAGAAATGAGAGTAATTGATGTATTACCTTGACCAAAAAGTCATCAAGACCATTGACACTATGTCTCTCTACATATCTGAGGAACCCAAAATTCTTGCTGCTACCTTCCATAACACAGCAACACAAATGTGCTTCAATTGATTATGAAATCTGGACTTAAAAATGCCAAAGAGGGGAAGTAATTTGCTTAAAACATTTTTTTTTTTCTTTCTGAAGAGAAGGTAGATATAGAATGACCTGAAAAACATTTCTCTTTCATTGCATTTTCTCAGGGAAAAAAAGTTCTGAACAAGTCTAAATACCATACTTCTCTTATTTTTTAACAAAATGCCTGTATTACTTAATGAAAAGTATGATAATTTTAATGCTTAACATTAACCCACCCCCAAACTTAAAGAAGAAATAATATTTCAATTTTAATAGAGAATTTTTTCTACTTATGGAAACAGATATACATATTACAGACTTTTGGTTAGGCTATTTTGGTAATATTTTTGGACACTGAGGAAGGGAAATCACAGTAAATTACCCTTCTCCCCATTTGCTTCTCAAATTTTTTTGCAGCTAGTATTGGAGCAAATGTCACTGATGTGCATATACCAGTCACTGGTGGGCTTAATACTCTCTTGCTACTGGTCTAATATATGGCATTGGACGTATCAATCAGCTTCTCTGTGAATTAGCTTCTTTAATTTGAATATGATTATCAGAAAAATTAAGCCTGGAATTAGCATCGTGAGATGATCCAATCCATCTCACTACCCTAGGGCAAGACCCATTCTACCTCAGATGAGTATTTTATAACTTTCTAGCTAATTTTCTGTCTTTAAAAGCTTTCAGTGATGGAGATATCACAGTTCCCCTTCAGCAATCTGTTTCAATACTTCACTAGCCTGTAGCACTTGTTCACAGCACTAGACACTTGGTCCTCATGTCTAGTCTGGATCTTGCTGCAGTTTAAGTCTTGTTCTCTTTTCCATGTTGGCATGGAAAATGGCTAATTACATTCCTTTTTGTTCAGTATTTTACTTACTAGAAAGATGTTTTTCCTAAGCCTTCACACCTCTAGACTGAACATTTTAATTTCTTTTCATCTTTACTGGTCATGCTTTCTAGGTCTTGGACCTGTCATACTTCTCTTCACAAAGGACTCTTATTTGCCATCATCTCTCTTGGATCTGTGATCCAGGCCTAAATTTAATGTTCCAGCTGAAACCCCACCAACACAGAGAGGTCTGACATACCTGATCATCTGTGCTTCTCTTTGAAAGTGTCCATGAGTGAATTTGGTTTACTTTGCATTGATGATTCCGGTTCAACTTGAGCTTTTTCTGCAGAATTTCTGCCTCACTCACTGTTCTCAATCTCATATTTGTGCCATCGATTATTCTGCAAGAGTGAGGCAACTTGTTTGTGTCTGCATTTATTTACACCCAAGGAAATGTTAAATAACTTGTTTGCAATGGAATTGAAGAAGACACTTCTGCTGCCCAGTTGGAATTTAAATAGGGAGGAACTGTCTGTGCAGGAACTTGGAAATGTTGGTAAGTGCGACTGGTCCTTCCAATAGAAAGTGTAAAGACTGTACAAATCATATTTGAGCTTAGGGCTCACGTGGTCAGCACTCACTAGAACTTGCATCTATTGTGAATAGTGTCAGCACTTCACTACAGCCATGTCATTTCTGCCAACATTGCATGGTCTTTGCAGGTCTCCTGTCAAAAAAGCAACCTAATATGAGCCTCTTGAGCTAATAAAATCATAGAAGGTTCCAGAAAAAGGTGGTTTGCCTGTAAGCCAGCTAGCATGATTAACAGTAGGCATTTAATTGTTTCTGGTGTCTTCAATGATCAGCATTGGAATGGGCTATTGCCTTCCAGCCCAGATTTACTGTTGACAGTGTACCATGTCATACCACTAAACTGTCTTGAAGGTGATTTCTGGCCAGCACAATATCATGCAACTGCATTGCAATGATATTTTGTGACAAATAAAACATCAGCGGCGTGCCTTAACTCACCAGCCATGTACCTGCAGTGTGTCTTGGAAGGTGGTGGCCCTTTGCAGCAGTGCAGACCTAAAACTACTGCAGGTCAGTGTAACTGTGCACTAGTTGTGGGGAAATGAATCAGATAGCTTTAATTTCATTTTTCATCTTAGTAAAGAAAAGAAGGGGGATGTTGTGAAACAGACACAATCATTCATGTAGAAAAATCCCTTATGCTTTTCTTTGCTCTTCCCTTTTTAAAAATGTTTTTTCTTGAACGAGGAAAAAACTTAAAGAATTGTCTTCTGTTATTATCTCTCTCATTCTTTTCCTTTCTCATGAAAATGTTGTTTTGGGACAACCCAAGCCTTTATATTTAACAAAAAAAGGACATATTTTTGTTTTAGCCATGTTCAGCCCTTTTGCTAGTGTTGGTCCTTTTTTACACAACAGAAATAGTTGTGACTGATAGCTGTGATGTAGTGTTTGGAGGACACTGAACTTCGGTCCTCCAGCATTTTCAGAGCTATTTCAGAGCTACCTGTATTTTCCAGCTGAAATGGTCTGTCAAATTGATTGGAGGGTTTATGGAATTTTTTTCTTATTCTTAAATATCACCTAGTAGGGGTAGTCGGAAGAAATACCTCCCTTGAATTCAGCAGGAGAGAAATCCAGGCACTTTACAGCCCCTTGGCTCTCTAGTTCACTACTCAGAGTAACTACTGTTGTGGTTCACTGTCCACCAGCTTTTATTACGCAGGGCTTTGTCTTGTTGATTCTTGTGGGGTGAAGGAATAAGAAGGCCCTGTGCTGAGTATATTCCCTTCTGTGCCTTGGCTTCCCAAGTCTCCATGGCCAGTTTACTACCAGGGAAGCCTGGCTGGAGCTCACAGGCCTTGATTGGCAGTGACTGACAGATGAAGTTTAAGGTTGACTTCAATGCAAATCCAATTTTCCCTCTTTATTAGTGCTTCTTGAGTACTGTCTTGCAACGGTGAAGCTGGTGTGATTTACTGAGTGAATTTACACTTCAGTGGTGTGGCAAGAGCCATGGTAATGAGGGAAAGCCAGCTTAGGTGAGCAGCAGTGCTGCTGCTGCTGCCACCACTGACACCCTTCCAGCTGGCTCAAATGCCACGAGGGCCACACGCTGTTGTGGTACATCAGACAGGCTCTGTGCTCTTCTCTCCAGGACTGTCACCTCTCAGTGAGCATCTGTGACACTGATATACCACTGGTAGCTTTGTGTGCATTGTTTGACCTCATTGGGTGGAGTCTTGGGCCTCCCATCATTTTACTGTGCCATGTTGCTGAGCTGGGATCATCCATTACTACCAGAAGAAAAGAAATAGCAGAGGGAAATTTTCCTTTCTGCTTTCTCTTTTTCCTAATACTATAGGCTGACAGTCAAGCTGACCTGCTTGGGATTTTTGACCATGTTTTCCAGTATTTACAAAAAAATAAAATAATTTTTGAGAAAAAATTCTGGTTTCCTAGGACTTTTCTTCAAATTTGTTGCTTTTTATTTTCAAGGAACTTGCTAAAATTGTTTTAACCAATGCATTTTCAAAACATAGATGTACTTGTTCCTGTGTTTATTAGCCAAAAATAGCCTTTACAGCCTGGAAGTGATCTCTGAAATATCTTTTTACAAAAGGTGTTTCTAAATCAGCTCTTTTTCTTTTGAGGAAAAAAACCCCAACCTTTGCTTAGTGCACATTTTACCTTAGAGTGGTGTTCTGTTGTTTGTCACATCTAGTGCTGAAGTGTAAGTCAACTCCTGCTGTATGGCAGAGCTGCTCAGAGCGGGAGAAGTAAAGACAACAAAGACTGTAGGTCTTGAGACTTCAGGCTTGCTGGGGTGTTGGCTGAACCTCTGAGCTCAGTGCTGTGCAGAACAGCAGTTCATGACAAAAATGGGGTATTCAACATGTAGTTCCCCTTAGCCCTCCAAGCATGGTGCAAAGGAGGGGATTGGGAGGACTGGACTGGCAGGAATACTTTTTGTGAATCTTTTTCCTTGAAATACGAGTAGTTTCAGTGACATCAAAATGCTTGGGGAGCACAGGAGACTCTCCAACCATGTTACAAGAATTTCCCAAGCGGAAGTTAAGCTGCCTGATTTAAGCTAGCAGGACAGAACATGGCCTGGTACGGTTAATAAATCTACGCTCTGGGCACTTAGAGGCCAAGGGCAGTGTCAAACTCAAGTCTTTGCACAGAGTGATTCAGAAGATGAACAAGGCTACGTACCTCCTCCATCCCAAGTGGACACTTTAGCCAGTGTGGAGGTACAGGTCACTTCTGTTAGACTTGTTCCTAGACTAGCCTGTGTCCATGGCTAGTAGTTGGCTCAAGATGAGGTTGGAATATTTGCCTTGTGCAGGACCCTTGTCCAGAAGTCATGCTGGTGACCTCCCTAAGCATGAGGTGAGAACTGGGCCTTTGACCTAGTACTGGCTACCTGTGGTGCTCTGCACTGAAAAGACTATGAAATGTTTTGCTTTTATTCAAACCTTGGAACATTTTGTAAACCTGGTAGTTCATTTTCCTCAGAGGTAGTTTGGGAGTTCAGGACGCAGTCTGCTGGGACCAGATGTTTTGTCATGCTTTTCTTGTCCTGTCTTCTTGTAGACCTGTGGAAATGGTTTTCCAAACAGTGCTGGGGACCCTTCCCTGTCCCGTGACTGAATGAATCTCAAGGAGATCTGAGACATTCAGCCCTTCTGTCTTATTGAGTCTCATTTCCTGGTTTACTGAAGTCTTGCCTTTCTCACTGTTTTGAATTTTCCCTTAATCCACCCTTCAATGTGATGTCAAATACCTCTTTTAAAACCCAAACATGCCACTTTAGCCTACCTTCCAATCTGGTCCTGTAAAAGCTGCAGGTATTTGCAGTGTCTTCTGTACAAACGTGCAAAACTCCCTTTGATGAAGAAACAAGGTTTCTTGAGGGATTTGTGCATAGTTAGGTGGGTTGTCAGTAGCTACTATACACATGGTAAAGAAAACTTGTACACAAAGGTATCATTCTTCCTCAGATCCAGGCCTCTTGCAAGGCTTAAGCTTCCATTAGAGGAACAGTTATATGGCTTGTTTGGTTTGAACATCCTCCATCTGCTCATGCAGGCAGATGGCTGATTTGTGAACTGATGACTTTTTGCTACCACTGCCTTTGGATAGTACAGAGTGTGACTTTGGCCTTGATTAAATAAGCACTGTGGTTCTCACCCTAGAAATATCAGCAAAGACAAATCTCTGTGAATCTGCAGGTCTCGAAGCTCTTAAGTCTGCTTTTGAGATTTGAATTTTGCACTGCTGGTGATTCACTTCCTCTTCAGTCTTCACAGTGTTCCATATTGCTCACCTAAATTCACCCTTCCCTTCTTCATGCCAGTCTAGTGTTGGCTTATGTTTAGAGAATTTCGTTGGAGATTGGCCCATCCTATCTTTTATTCAATACAGATAATTGTTTTTATGTCCAATTGTATTAAACTGTGCCAATGTTGTATTGTATATGTAGATGTCAACCAATACATATTTTTCTCAAAGGCACTGGGCCACACTCCTATTGCTTATGGTAAAGCAAGGCAGGACTTCCCCAGAGAGCTCTCTGTCTGAAGCAATCTCCATGGCTGCAGAGGCAAGAAGTAGAACCCAGATCCTACATCATCTGATCCAGTGCCTTGATTGTTGTGAGCTTCTCCATACCTCTCTTTTGGGGAGGTTTCTTTGCTCCCTAGCTGCTCTTAAGATACCATCAAACTGTCCCCTCCTCAATTCCTTTGTTCCAGGATGCTTGTACTGCATTCTCCTGCTCTTTATTCCTTTATTACCTCTTGCTGCAAAGTCCTTGACTCACCTAATTGCAATATGGCTTGGATCCATCTGTGTTCTTTCTCTGGGAACATTCCAGCATGCTGCTCTCCTCCCTTTCTTGGTTTGAGGCTTCACCGCTTTTGTAACTTTTCATGAGCTTTGTGCAGCAGAGGTGAGTTGGAATCTCAGCCTTTCCCCATCCCCCCCATCCTAAGGCTGCATCTTGGGCTGCCCACCAGGCTTAAATATCTACTGCATGTGGTCATTAAATTTTTTTGAGTTCAGTGCCTTAGACAAGGTTATTTGGGCCATTAATGTGGTGACTTAGCCTAGCATTTCTGTCTAGTTGGCTTCTTTCCTGTTGCTGTTTTATCATCTTCACCCCACAGGTTTGTGTGGAACGGGTGCCGGACACTGTCCAGGGAGGTGACTGAGAAGTGTTTTGGCCTCTGGGGTGATGCTAGTGAAGGCCACTTGAGTATCCTTCTCCACAAATGTGTGCCAGGCAGTGTTGGCAGGTCCTCTTGTTTGGTTTCATTTGTTTGCTTTTTGTGGATTTTTTTTTTTCCAAAAGCCAGCAGTAACAGCAGCAGCTGTACGGGAATGGCACAGCCGCTCTATTCCTGGCCAAGAACCCTGTGAAATTAATCCACATCTCGCTGAAATCCTACCCCGCTTTCGGGTCACTGCCTCGTTCCGGCACTGCGGAAGGCAGGGATCCCGCGATGATTTATTACCAGCCCCAACGCACATATTATTATGAAATGAGTTTATTACACTCTAAATCTCCTGTTAATGTGCTACTGTTTTAATCCCTTTATCCAATTTTCAGTCTCTCAGGCTTGGCTGCTGTTCACTTGCACAAAACTCTCCATTCTGAAGGTTTTATTGTACGATATCCATATCCATTTATCCTGCTTTAAGGCTGCAGTGCTGAAGCTCTAGTGAGGAGGGGGAGCATGAGAAAGGAATGGGAGAAGTAGAAGGGGATGGGCCAGAGTCTGTGTGTGGAGAAAGGAAGAGAACAGTCTGGCTTAGCCCGTAAGGGCATAAAAAAAGGTTGAAGTGGATAGAGGAAGACAGTGGAGGGGGAAGAAGAGAACTGATTTTAAGGGTAGCAGCAAAGATAGCTACTAAGTCAAGGAGTGGGGAAACAAATTGAAGGCACTTTGGTAAATTGTATTATAAGTGGATAAGAGAAGAAGGGACCTTCTCCTCTGCTTTGAGAGCACTATGAGTCAAACAGCTCTAGCAGTGGAGAAGAGAGGGCAGAAACAGAGCAAAGAGAGAAAACGAAGGGGAACTGCAAAAGAGTGTGTGGAAGGATGGGAGAGGAGGAGCTAGAGTCTGAGTGGGAGGGTGGGAGGGAGAAGACCTGAGGGAAAGGGCTTTTTGAGATCCAGGGTGGAAAGAACATGCTCTGGGATGCACAACAAAATGGTTTGGGCAACATGGCAGTGAGAGGAAACCACATTTCTGATTTCTGCATCAGTCAGAAATCTGTCCCAACACAGACAGAAGGAAATGCTTCATGGGTCTTTCTGTGGGTCAGATCTGTGTTGCCATGGGGAAGTGCTCCATAAAGATCAACTTTTCCCTCTTATGCCAATGTACTCAACCTTGCTTTTCGCCCTGGGCCCTCCAACCTGGTGACTGCCCCACCTAACTGTCTGGACATGGCCTGCTAAAGGAATGAGGTGATTCTTGACATTTCAGATCACTGGTTGGAAAGAGTTTGCTCTTTGATGTGGCAGGTGATGAATGTTGGGTACTTCCAGCCAGTGCTTAGACCAGAGACATGGCTGCAGTACACTTAAGATGAGTAAGTGAGTCCCAGAACAGATCCCTAGAGACAGCACTCCACTCCACTGAGGCAACTGCTGTAGCAGTGGCTATTTTCTTTTACTCTAGCTAAGATCCGATCTAGAGCCACAGCCAGTACCTAGAGAAAACCAGTACACGGACCTATGCTTATCCAGCCCTGCTGTTGACTCCAGCTACATGTGCACCAGAGTACAGAAGTTGCTTGAGCTATAAAGCAGCATTGCATCCCCTAGCTGGTGGTGGGAAACTTCAGAGCTGTCAGCGTGTGGTTGCCTGTATAAAACGAGGCAGGATGGTTGGGTCCCATGCCTGGATCTGCTGTTGGCTTGCTGTAGCACCTGAGGTACTTTCAGTGCCTCTGTGTCCTACAGGATGAGCACAATTATCCTGTCCTCTGTTGTCCTTTTATAGGTAGAAAGGAATAGGTTGATGCACATGGGCAGGTACTTTGTATCTGCCAACTGTGGCTTGCAGGAACCTGTGAGGAGATTTTTTTTGTATATAACTCCCTAGGTTGCATTAAAAAATCACAGCCATGGAGCATGGTGAAAAGTGTCTGAACTAGATGATTCCTCTGCTGTTTTATGCCCTCTTGCACGGATCTGTGACATATTATGCACTGTCCAGTAGACACTTGTGCAAAACTCTGTGTTATGTTTAGCACAGAAGAGTACGTGGTAGAGCACAAGGTCATTAAGCTTGTTTTTGATGAAATGCAAATCTTTATGGCTTTTCCCCAATACACTTCATTGTACTTTTAAGACAAAATAAGAACAAGATTATGCACGAAGTTTGAAATTTAAGACATAGGACAAGGGAACCCAGCTAAATAAAACTCTACAAAACTTCTTTGAGTGGAGTGGAAAAATCCCCAAACTTTAACCCAGAATAGAGAGGCAAAGAGATTTGCTTAAAATAGCACAAGCTCTTGTGATGGAACTGCTGAGTAGCTAATGTCCTTGGCTTTTTTAGCTAGCCAGTTATTTAAAATAGCTCCTGCCCATAGTGTTTGCTTTATGGTGTTCTTCTCCTTCCTTCCACCTACTCTCTTTCATTTTCTCCAGAGAGATATTTTATCAGATCTCGCCACTGAGAGTAGGAGAGACAGATTAAATGAGATGGTTAGGAGGCTAATGTTCTTCAGTCAATGAGAGAGATTCAGAAGCTGAAGAGGCTTCTTGTAGTTCAACCCATGCTGGAGAGCTGCTTTTGTTGCACTTCTGGTGTGCACACAGGATTAGTTGAGAGAAGGGAGTGGAAAGTAAGAATTGGAGCAGATGGTCTTAGCTCTGCTTCCAATCTTACCTCCTTGGGCAAGTCAAAAACCTGTTCTTATGCCTCTGTTTGCCTTCTCTACAAGGTTATTGTGATGTGGTGGAGAGTACTCTTGGATCACTCTAAAGCACCTGAAGACGATGAGGTCTGCTAACAGCCAATGTTCATTTGCATCTTGTTGCCAATATAGGCTTTAGGTCTTTAATAGGCAGCAAAAGCCTTCCTCTGACCTTGATGAGGATTTCTTCTGGGTCTTGCCCTGTGTTTCATGGGGGGCTGGTGAGCTGGACAGGGGAAGATCTAGAGAAAACCATCAGCAGGAACCAGTGCCTTGGTATTCATCCAGTGTACACACAGGGATTCTGCCAGGTCAGGATTTCACCAGGCCACCGATTCTGCTTTCATAGTGACGCCCAGCTGGCTTCATGGTGGCACTTCCTGAGCTCTGCCACTGAGCTCAGCAGATAGCTCTACCTTGCCTTTCCTGCCCTCTTCTTCCTCATCCCTCCTGCTCCTTCCTCCACCCTTCACCCTGCCTGGCTGTCTGCCCTGCTCCTCTGCCTGCTTGCTGCATTTTCCCTCTCCTCCCATGGCCCACTCCTCCTTTTCTCCCCCTCTTCCTGTGACTCCAGCTCCTGCTTCCTTTTTGTCTCACACGCTCCCCTTCTCCCACATCCTTATAGCCTCCCCCCACACTCCTGCACTCTCCCTCTCATGTCGAGGACTTGCCTCTACTCTCTGACACAGAAGCCTGTATCACTTCCAAGGCTCCTGCTGTCAGCTGGGGAATAGATAAAGATAAATGATATTATGTTAAATTCCACTTAATGACAAATTTTTAATTTTCTGAACATGGTCATTTTCTGGCTAGTGAATCAAGTGTAGGGAGCTAATTACATGAAGATCTGAACAAAAATAACTCCTAATTTTCAAGGATAATGGAAGAGAAATGTTGGAGATTAATGGCACTATTTATCTTTTTTAAATTTCTATCTTTCTCTGTGATAGCACTGCTCCCCAAGGAAAATATTCATAAAATGAAATTGAAGTCGTAACTTAATAGGTTATTAAAATTTTTGAGTGCATATCACTTTCCTTCCGCCGCACTGTAAATTTAAATTGAAGTTTGCGGCTCCTCGAGTCACCAGCGGAGTTTTTTTTATGATGGCACAATAGAGGGAAACATGCATCTTTGTCAGGAGGTATTTGCTATTCTAATTTTATGGCAGGCCGGATTATCAGAAAGGAATGTCAGAGCACGGGGAAGCTGACAACACTACAGCCTTCAGCCATGTGTTTCCATTAACGCCCAAAGCCGTCCAGGGGTTTCTCTGGACTGTTATTTTCCATTTCAGTCTTTTATCTTGATTTAAAGTGAGGGCGCCGAAAATTCAGCTCCTGTCATTTTTCTCACTCTCTCTCTTTTTCTCACTTTCTCCCTTCCCACTCCTTTTTTTCTTTCTCTGTCTCTGCTCACAGCTTCTCTTCTATATTTTTTCTTCTTTTTTTTTTTTTAATCCTCCCCACACAGTTCTGGTGGGAGATCATCTCTCTGTGTCCCCATCCCTCCCTCCTGTGCCTGTGGTCCTGGTGTAAAGCTCCAGGGAGTAATGTCTGGGGATGGGGGCAGGGAGGGTAATTTTGCTTGGTACTCTAGGAAAGAGGCTGCCTTAAGGCTCCATCTAGGAGTGTGGCACCCAGGGCTCCCTGGGCAGTGCACTGTGCCATGGTTTTAGCTGAGTATAAATTTGATGCCCATTTTGGCTGTGTCAGGTGTCAGTGCCAGGGATAAGGTGCTTGGTGGCATCAGATCCTGCTTCCTCAGTGGGAGGCAGCTGGAGCAATGGGCATGGGCAGCACATGAGGGAATATTCAGTCCTTCTTTTCCACCAGCCTGTTGGGTAGCCTAAGCCACCTCACCTCACTTCATCTGCCTTTCACTGCCTCTTATACTGTGGGGCAAAGTGTTCTTGTACTGGTGCTCTGCTGGAGTTTCCCAGCCACTGCTCAAGTCCACTGCAGGTCAAAGCACTCTTCAGCAGGGTTTCAATACACCAACTATGGGGCTGATCAAGCTGGGCAACACTCTTGGTACATGTTGTCCCCTTGGAAGTCTCCCTCATCACTGTGTGGCAGGCTGGACCTGTTCCCCATCGTCTAATCTCTTCTCTTTTACCAGCAAGAACATCTTCACCTCTGAGGCTCTGAAGTTTTCAAACCATAGACAGCACAAAGCCAAAAATCCTCTTAAATTAAGGTTTATCTCTCTCTGAATCACCAGACTGGTACAATTCCTCTTAACTGAAGTATCTGAGCCTGAGCTTTGTTTACAGGGATTCACTTTGGGCTTGTTCTGAATGGGAAGGGGACAAGATGTTTCCACTGTCCCTGGCCTCGGCACAGATGGGATTTTTCATGCTCTTTGTGCAGGTGGATTAACTCAAGGCAATAAAAAAGCTTTGGGGTTCAGGCATTTTCTTGTCAGCTCAGCTTTGAACCCAAGAGAGCTCCTGTGTTGTGCATGCACAAGGAGTGCACCAGCCCTGCTCTTCTGTGCCCCTCTGGGCTGGAGAGGCTGGACTATCCGTGTTTCCATGCGCTGCTACATCGTGCTCTCCCTGCTCAGCATTGGAAATGTGTTTTCACGAGGACCTCTGGAGTGCATTCCCACAGATTCTGACTTCTACCAGAAACAGAGAATAGGGGAGGTTCTAGCAGGGCCTGCTCTTGCTCTGTGACTCAACATGCTTGGTATATGCCTTCCCCCAGAGGTCTCAGGTTTGTCTTGGATGTGAGTGGTGATTTGCAGTTTGGAGAGGGGATAATGTGTAGACTCTTCTGGACTGAATGTCTGTGACACTTGTGAAGAGTTTCCATTTGATGAGTTTCCTCTCTTCTGTTCCCCCGTTCCTCAGCTGGTGTCATGTGTCACAGTGTACCAAGGAAGACAGGCAGCCTGGTGCTTGGGGGACCCTGCTTCACCTGTCTCCACTTCTCAGGCACATCTCTGAGTGGTTTTGTAAATGGCTTCCAGGCTTCTCCCCTACCTCAGTTTCCTTGCCTGTGTGATGAGAATAAAAGAATTCTTTCCAGAGGCACCTGAGACTTTTACCTCTTGGTCTCTGTGGACCATGGTGGAGACATGTTAACCCAAAGTTAGACCTTGCGTTTATCAGTGTGTCCTCCTTTCCCTCACCCCCACCTTCTCTGCCAATGAAGCAGCTTTAGAAAATAAGGGTCCTTAAGGGATGAGGAACAAAATAAATGGGTTTACATTTTCACAGCTTCTCTTATTTTCTTTGCCCATAAGGATTCTGAGTAATAAATGAAACACGACTGCTATCTATATGACTGATCTATTTGTATAATTCTGTCTATGGACTCAGGCCCCAGAAGACACATCCAGAGAAGGAGGGTGTAGGTGGGAGGTATTTATCGCTGATAGAAACTTCTGTGCTGGTGTTGATGACAGCTCTTTCCCAGCATGTGGGGAAGGCCAGGACTTGACTGCTGAAGATGCGAAATCTCCTTGGGAACAGTGTGGCAATGGAATGGAAGTGGGACACAGGAGAGAGTGGTTATGGTCCCTGAGAAAGCACCGGTGATTCAGATGCCGTGCTGGGTTGGCACAGGAAGATGCTGGTGGACAGGGTGAGTGAGGCCAAGAGGTCCATGCTGATGTAAATCAAGGCACTCCATTGTGCCTGCAGCAAAAATCAGCAATGTGCACTTTGTCATCACTGGGCCAGCCAGTCTTGCCTAGGCGAGCACTGGTGGCTTTCTGAGCTGCCTTCTCACAGCTTTTTCTTCCTCCCCTCACATCTTGTACTTGATTTGATCTTATTAAATTGATACATAGGTGTGATCTGGATGGGCCATAGTAAAGCAGCCCCGACCCTGGGAGGGAGAGGAACATCCTACCTCCCTTTGCCAGACAACAAGGCCAGTCAGCCCTGGGTAATTGAGCTTTAATAGACTCTGAGAGGGGTGTAGCTCTCCAGGGAGCAGCCTCAGCTGGCAGCCTAGGGGGGACAGTGCCTATTGAAAAGGGCTTTCGCAGCAGCGAGGAATGGTCTTAGCTCCGTGCCGACAGACGAGGCAGAAAAATTATCAACAGGAAACACTGAACTCAGCCAGTGCTCCTGTGTGAGTGAACAAGCTGGAAAACTTTCACCTGGAAGTCCAGCCCCTCTCTTATTCAGAGGTCTCTGAATAAGAGAGTACACTACCATTATTTGATGCTTGATTTCCGCGGCCCTGTCCCTCTCCTTTCTGATTCATGTGCACTTGCCATGTGGTCTGTTCACTTGTGTCTGCTTTTCTTTGTCCCCTGGGACATTCTCACTCTAGGATATCTTTTTTTGTCCACTATAAAGGTATTTATTGTGGTCCCTCAATTTCAGTGAGAAAGTAAATTATCCCAGAAGACTGAACTTTGTGCCACAGGACTGTTTCCCTGATGGGCAGATAAGAGATTCTCCAGCTGGAGATGTGAAGGAGGATGTGATGGACAAGCCAGACTCCAGCACTGCTGACTTCTCCCAGCTGAACTCACTATTAGAGTAAAAGAAGAATGCACAGGATCCTTCTCTTGTGTCCTTGAAAGAAAAACAGCCTGCAAAATTTCAAATGAATGAAAGCCCAAACCAGAGGCACCTGGCCACTACTGCTGTTTTCTGGTGGAGCTGGAGACAAAGTGCTGGAGATGAGCTAAGCACAGAACACAGCAACCTTGCCTCTGTGTCCTTTGCCCCAGCAGAGAGTGACATCCTCGTGGGAATGCTGTCCCTTCTCTTCGCAGGCTCTTTCATTAGAAGGATAACATTTCTTCATCCAAGTGTTGGTAAGATCCAGGGAAGATACAGATTTACCTCACCACTAAGACTGTTTGTCTCTTAAGTTTATAAATTATTCTCAGATGTATTAGCAGGTGATTTCCAGATGTGACTTCTGCTTATTAGACATGGCTGTTGTTATCAGGTTTCATGTGGTGTTCCATGCACTAAGAGCACTTTCTCTGGTGTTTTGTGACTTAGCACACATGTGGTACCTGTTCCATGAACAGCACCCCTTGTATCATAGCATGGACCACTGTGCTCCTAAGCCAGCGTCATGCAAGTTCGCCTTGATTTGTGGGGATGCCTTCATGTAGATTCTGCAGAAGTGTTTTTGTTGGCTTAGATGTCACACACACTTTCCAGCTCATCTGATTTGTGTCTTTCACCTGAAAGCACATCCACTTCTGAGTAAATTCTGCAACCATCACAAGCAAGCCTGGGTTCAAATTGAAAAAAGGGGAAGATGTGTGAGTATTTGAACAGCACTGAGATGAAGGTGTGTATGTGGATTATATAGGCTGGGACATATTGGCAATGAATGAAATAAATACATAAATTAAGAATACTTAGCATGTACTATCTGTGGCCCTTAAAACACCTCCATATAGATGGAAATTGTATCTAGGCAGGAAACATTTTGTTTGGTATTAGAATTTGTAAACTGCAGTTACTTGTGCTCCAAAATGGGATAAGAACCAAAAAAAGATAATGCTTTCACAGAGGAATAATTTGATTCTCATCCTGAACGTATCTCCCTTTTCCTGTACCCTAGTCCCAAAATTTGTATTGGATAAAATGAAATATTTTGTTCCCAGTGCAACTTTTTACCATTTGAAAGTCACTTTTAATCCTAAATGGTCTAGAACTTAAAAATGAAAGTAATTTTCAATCATAAAACAAATGTTTTGTTTATAAAATGTTAGAGCTGGATGTTGCCATGATTCCACAGCTTTTTTTTTCCTGAGGTCCCCCCTGAAATTGCTTCACAGAGAGAGAGTTTTTAGAAATTGACCCCTCCCTTTTGTTTTAATGAACTAATACTTTGAGAAGTACAAGGTTTTCATGGAAAATCTGAACACAGCTATGGGGGGGGAAATTATGTTGCATAGTGTCAGCAGTTCTAAACAATTTTTTTTCCCGAACATCATGTCCTGATGAATTGTGAGCTCTAAGCTCAGGGGAAAAAATATTAAACTCTCTCTAAATCTTTTTATGATACTAGAGTGCAATAGAGTGAGTTGTCTGAAGGTGTGTGAGTCCTTCTGTGCATGGCCCTATCCTTCTAGAAGTCGTCATGATTTTTTTTAAACCGATCTCCTGATTTTGGAATGAGGGGATGGTCTTATTCATCATTTTTAAGTGCTTAGTTTTAACAATACTGCATTATTCCCAGATAGCAGATGGGAAAATGGAGAAATGTGGTGAATTGCCAGCAGCAGAGCCAGAAATAGAACCCAGATGTCCTGGTCTTGTATCGAAGCTCCCTGGTCTCTCCAGGAGGGCAGTGAGGAGGCTGCAGTGCCCAGGGATCTTCCAGCAAAAAGCCAAGCCCTGATGGGCAGGGTGAATCACCTCAGCTCTCTGATGGGTTGTGAAGCGCTGGAACTTTGTCCGTCTGTCCGTCAGCAGAGCCGAGAGGAGGCGGAGCGGTGCGAGGGTCCGTGCCGGGTTTGCTGTGTGTGCCGTGCTGCGGCTCTGCCGTTCGCTCGCACGGAGCGGGCCGGTCAGCCCGTGCGTGCCTTTTCCAGCTCGCTGCGTGCACGGCACAGGTCAGCTCGCCTGTGGTTTAGCGTGGCTGTGGGAAGCTGCCGGCTCCTGTGTTTAGCTGCCTTCAGGCCTAGCTAAGCCGAGGCAGTGTCTGGCTCCCCAGCCACAATCTCTCGTTAGAAAGAAATTAAAAGCCACTCAATTTTGGCTAATATCCCTCTGTAGGCCTTTAACTCCACCTGTGACTAACCCATTCATAATAGCTCTGTTTTAGTGGCTTGGGTTGATGTATCCTCGATTAATTTGGGAGGAGAGCGGCAGGGCCATATCTCTTTGTCTCCCCCTCTCTTAATCCCTCTCCTACAGTCTGTCTTCTCCCACTATTTCATCTCTGCTGTCACTTCTCCATTCATTCATCCTCTTCTCGCCCCCTGACTGCTTTCTTCCCCTTCTCACTTTTTGGTGTTTTCTTCCCCAACTCCTTGTTTGTCTGCCTTTTCCCTTTGTTCTCCTCATGTCCTTTAACCTTGCTCTTTCCTCCTCCTTTTTTTTCTTGGCCAGTATTGCTTCCTTTTCAACTTTCCTTTCTCGTCCTTTTTCCCCCCTCATTTGGACTCCTTTTTCTCCTCCCCACTACCTCTCCTCTCCCCCAGCTTTCCTCTTCTGTCCTCTTCCTCCTTCCCCAGGTTTCAGAGGCTCATGCAATCTCTCTCCCTCTTTGTTTCAGTCACCCCCACCCCGCTCCCCACTCTCGATTATTATTAATGATAAAGGCTAAAACATCACATCAGTAATTTCTGAGTGAGTTTTGCAATGAAGCTGGGGCCTTATCAGCCCCTCCCGAGTGCCACAAATTTTACTTTTGCAATTTCACGCCTTTGGTTATTATCACGCTGCTTCGTCCCTGCTCTGCCTCGCGCTTTCCCTCCCCCCCTCCTCTGGAGAGAGTACTTAAACTTGTTTTCATTCCCTTATTCTTTATTTTTTTAATGTCCACTCTCTCTGGAGCCAGTAATGTTCTTCCTCTTTTTTCCTCTCCCATTTTCTGTTAATTCTGTGCCATCTGCCTTAGCATCTGTTAAAAATAAAATTTCCCTCACAATGAGAAGCCCTCCCTGCCTTGCCTCCATCCCCTCCCCCACAGTCTCAGCCCCCCTACTTTTCCTACCATGTTTGTCGGAGGCTGCTGCTCTCCCTCTTGGGGTACCTCTTCATCCCTCTTCCCATCTTCCCTCCTGCCTCTCTGGGCTGGCTCAGCAGCATCTGCTGGGCAATGGGGTGGAAGTGGGAGGAGAAGGGAAGAAGAAGGTTCTGGGTGCAGCTGAATTACTCGGACCCCCCACATGCGCTGTGTGCATGGCTCTCTTACCTACGAGTGCTTCTGTGAGCCTGGGCAGGTATGGTTAGCACCAATGTGCTCAATCAGCCCTGGGACAGATCCTCTCTCGGGGACTGATGAGTGGGGCCACCCCCAGAAT
This sequence comes from Promerops cafer, assembly GCA_013398275.1. NCBI lineage: Eukaryota > Metazoa > Chordata > Aves > Passeriformes > Nectariniidae > Promerops > Promerops cafer. The sequence continues at coordinate 77,049 of VZSE01015366.1, forward strand.
AGGAGAGGGTCTGGCTGCTGTGTAATGCACCAGCTCTCCACCCTCCATGCACATCAGGTGAAGGCTGTTTTGACATGAGCTGTGATCAGGTGTGGATTTGGCTACTATGGAGTAAAGCTTTAGCCAACCTAGTTGACACGAGCGTGAAGAAGCTTTCCTGATCCAGAAAAAATATTTTGTTGATTGTTTTTTTTAGAGTGGTAAGCTTTTACAGCCAAACTTACATTAAGAAAAGGTCCAGACCTCTGTGATTTCCCATTTTCATCAAGGTCTTGGCTGTGGGTCTGATACAAATGTGAAACCTCCCTCTGTGCCTTGGAAGGACTTCGGTTGCTACTTCTCCTCTGAAAGCTTAAGGGGATAAGGAGATAGAGACTCTGGTTCCCAGTAAAAGTTTCTTTTGTGATTTCATGTTGGATGGCTTGGTTCCCTCAGCAGGAGTTTTGATCTGTCATGAACTTTGTTGCTCTAGTGTGCCAGGCTTTGGGAACTGCCTGGCTCAGTTGTCCTGATCCAAGTCAGACTAGAGTTTGAACAGGGATCCAGCTCTTCCATCCTGCTTACCCTAACTCTGTGGTATCTTGGGGCATGTCCCAGTTTCAGGATCAGGCCATTCCTCTGGTTGCTCTCGGTATTTGGAGGCTGTGTTGAGCACAGTGTTTTGGGAGATTCTGTTGCACACGGCATCAGTGTTTGCAAAACTGCTGACAACAGACCCCTGCTCACATGCTCCTTCCTGAGGCTTTTGCTCCCCAAGGGCCTTCAGCTTCTCTTCCTGTGATGCAGCTGGAGCTTTTAAAACAACCTGGTTTAGCATCCCTTGTGCTAACTCTGCACATGCTCATGATCTCTGAGGCAGTGCCCTGAGACTTTCTTGTTTGTGCCTGCCAGGAAAATCGTGCCTTCATATTGTTGTGTGTGCCTTCATGTGACTGTGTGTTTGGGTTAAGGACCCAGATGTTGAGGGCATGTATGTGAGCCATCAGGTGTATCTCTATGTCCAGCTGTAGATGCCTTCAGCGATGAACTGTTGCCCTTAGAGATGTGGACAGGCGTTCATTTATCTGTGAAGCCGTGAGTGGCCGGTAGGTGCATCTGTGCTGAGCAGGGGTGTTTGCTCTGTGCTCTGTGTGTGCCTGTCCACAGGTGTGTCAGTGGGAGTGTGTGCGAGCCCAGCCCCCTTGGCAGGTGTCTCTGGGTGCTGGTGGGTATGGATGAGGAGGGTGCAGGGCCATTCACCTATGTCCACGCACGCCTGCTCTGAGCCAGAGGTGGGAGCCAGGAAAGTGCATGCAGAGGAAGACCCCAGTGAGTTTACATGGAGCAAATCCCACCTTCTGTCTCCCTGCAGCGCCTCCATTAACAGCCCCACTGAAGGGGCTCAGAAGCAGCGTGGTTCTGCTCCAGCACAATAACCTCTGCGGCTTTGATAACAACAAGCCCCCTTAAACCCTCTTCCTCCCCCAGCTCCCCTTTTCTCTCCCCTGCTCCCTTTGAGCCCTGCCGACAATAGGCAGGCCTGCTGCAGAGCTGCCCACAGCCCAGGCAGGCACACAAAGCCGCCGAGAGCTTACAGGAATTCTTTGGCAGACTGCTGGTTGCTGCGGAGAAGAAGAAGGGCCCTTCATACTCGGAAGCTGTCTCATTGCCCCTGGCCCTATTCTCTTCCCGTGTTTGATAGACACTGAGCCACGGTAATCTCTCTCTGCCCCGAGGGGAACAACAGCTTTTGTGAAACAGATTTTTACAAACTGTTTTGACCCCACATCCCCGGTGCCCCCCCTTGCCTCCCCCCTTCCCTTCCCTCCAGTTCACTGGCTGTATCAGTGTCACATAATTAAATCAGCTTTCCTGTTTGCCTCTGCTTCCTGCTAATTGTTTGCTCACAGCTAGGATTAGCAAGTCAGGGTTATTTTTCACATATCCTCATACATGTTTTTCTGCTGCAGGAGCCCACTTTATGGTTCTTGGCCTCCCTACTAGCCTGCTCCTCATGCACTATGGACAAACAGCTCTATGGGCCTTGGAGGTGCAGGGAGATTGCTGGGCTTCCCGAGAGAAACGCTGAAAAGGGGAGAGATTCTGTGTCAATATTTCTTTCACTCTCTCTTGCAAAACAGGCTGAAGGAGCTGGAGAGTGGGGATGAGTCCACTGGGCACTTGGTGAGCCTAACACTCATTCTCAGAGGCTGGTCAAATGAGGAACTCCTCAAACGGAGGCTCATGATAATCCCTTTGGGAACTGCTGAGCCACACCATTTTAATGGTATTAGAATGAGGGTAAGCCTAAAGCAAATACTTGGAGTCACTATTGCAAGTGCATCACAATATAAGAAGTTATCTCCCATTAGCTAAACCTACATAGCTGCTCTGAGCTCCACTTGCAGCCTGCCTCAGCTAGGAGGCAAGATGAACCAGCTTACCCCACCTTTAGTCTCTGCACTCTGCAACTCACAGGAGTTAAAAGTGGGTTGCAGAGTTCAGCTAACACATTGCAAATGGTCAAGGCATAAGTTACAACATCTTTTATGAGCCAGGACTTAATATCTTCAAGCCTGATCAAAACGCTTTAATAAAATATCTTGCATTGAAAGGAGGAAAATAATTATTTGATGCAGATGATTAGCACAGTAGAAGTATTTTTGCATTAAGCACTTGGAAAAATTCAGTGATATTCAGGAGGAGGAAGCGAAAAATATACAACATCATATACCTTGCTCTGTATGCAGACTTATTGCTGGTGTGGCCTTGGTCTTTCAGGAGTCCATGTGATTTAAGTTTTTTTTCTCTATTGGAAAAAATTTATACTGAAATCCCTCAAATGCTGAGGAAAAGTTTACATGAAGGTGATGATAAGATACTCGTTTTCACCTGCTTTTTCTTAGGGTTAACAACTTCTTTCCTAGTGCTACCAATTAGTCTTTCACTCCTTGATGATGAGAGTTAAGGCTCTAAAGTGGCCTCAGATATAAATGGAACTGCTATTTTCTTTTCACTCCATGCTAAACCCAAAGATTTTTAGCTGGACGTTTGAGGTCTCTTGGCTAATGGATAGACTGGTCTTGAAAATACAAATTTTGTTTCCCTGTAAGTTCAGAGGTTAGTAATTGTAATAAGAACTAAAATAACAGTCTTGTATCCTCAAAAAATTAAATTATCTCAAGGTGCTTCACAGTGAAGACTTTACCAGCAAAGAAAACCTTTCTATTTGATATAAACCTTTTGATTTTTCACTGCAGCAGCTTTCTGACTCCAGACTGCTTGAATGACTATTCCTGGGCACTTGGTATTCCCCAGCCACTCTGGATGCAAGTGCTCAACTTTTCCTCTTTGCCACATTTTCTGTTGGGAGATTCCCTCCCTGCTCTCAATATTCTTATATCCCTCTCAGTTCAGTATAGATCTGTAGTTTCCACGTGGGAAAATGGATTTAGTAGGAAGCACTTGAACAGGAAGATGGATAATACGCTGAGCCCTGTGTGATAAAGACAGACACCAATTTTTACCAGGCTCTCAACACTGCACTACACTGGAAGTACTTGGATGTAGTTTGTGAAGGTACAGCTGAAACTTTGCCTTCTCCCTGTATGCATCAAAGGGTCTGTGTTGGCCCTGGCCTCCTGGAAAGAATGTTGGGACTCAAAACTGGCTTTTCAGTCTTCCCTTTCCGTCGCCAGAGGATCCCCTTCTCCTCCAGCAAGACTTGGGAATGTGGACCTCTGTGCATCAGCCACCAAGAGACTCTACTGCAATGCTAGAGCCTAAAGCTGACCATGATTCCCTGTTAGCAAGCTGGCCAGGCCTGGCGTGAGGTAGAGCTCTACTGTTCCTCTCCTTCTTTAGATCCTGCCATCCAACTTTCCTGCTAGTACAGTATTGGATGGCACCCCGAGTAAATGAATCTGCTTTGTGTGGTTGCTAATTAGTTGGCTAATTATTAGGCTGACTGATGGTTTAGTTGATGATTCAGTGGTTGCTGGTAGCTTCATCATATGGATAAAAGCATCCTTCATGTGTTTCCAAGGGAAATGTAGCAGATACAAGGGTGGAAAACAGAAGTTTTTCTATCTGTTTCTTTGCCCTGGATGGGTTTTACAGTCTGGGACAAAGATCTTTACCTCAGTTTCCCTATCAGTGAGTTGGAAGTAAACATTCATAGCTCATTGGGGTGTCATGGACATTAATTAGTTCCCGATTGTTAAGGGTTATTTGAAAATGTAAAATGCAATTATCTGATTGCCCAAGTAACAGGCTGGTTTTCTGGTTGGCAGGATGGCTAGAAAATTGGTGAGTTACTTAGCTAGCTTAGTTAATGACCTGCTGCCATTTACAATGGGAACAAAATCATACTAGGACATTTCCTTTCAGCAGTATGGAGCTTTGTGGTTTGTTTTGGGTTTGTAGGAGTTTTTTCCTCCTTTTTTTGTTTCTCTAAGATAATGAGTGGTAGGAACAATATTATTCAATATAATAATTCCCAATCCAAAATTGTTGCAAGGTTAAACTATAATTTAGAATTCTGTTTTGGAATTGGTCATCGTTCAGATTTTAGTGTCTCCTTGGAACCACACGAAGTAAGCCTGAATAAATCAAGAGGTTTTTTTTACCCCGTAAAAAACTACCTGGAAGACGGTTTGGGATGGAGGTGCCCCCAGGGAGGAGCCTGGCCCCTTTCCCCGGAGGATGCCGGCGCGCTCGGCTCCCGGGGCGGGTGCCGGGGCCGCTCTCCGCGGTGCTGAAGGAGCGTCCCGTCCTGCAGCAGCAGCGCGGGGCCCCAGCGGAGCGGAGACGTGCCCCGCCAGCGCTCCGGCGGTCCGGAACACCTCAGCGTAAAAGAGCCCGTGGTCTGGAGAGACCCGCTGGCTGCAAACAGGCCACTGATACACGGGGAAAATCAGATCAGAATTCACGGGATCGTTGTGATGAACTGGCCCCGAACTGGAGTTCTCACCCATCCCAGCTTTCTTGTAAGAAGTAGTTCCAGGATTTTTTCATCAGCTCCCCGAGCCACTGCTTCTCCAATCAGTACAAGTCTCTTGAGCTACAATGGAGACTGAAAGTACCAGCTTTTGGTAGGATCTGCCCAATCTTCTCATTATCAACCTTTATTTTCAGTTCCTTATGATGTTGTCAACCACTAACCCTAAGGTCTCAGATCTTGCAAGCTAGGTGCTTAGTTGAAGTTTTACATTTATTAACTAATTTATATCTTCTGGTAAAATATAATTTTTTTAACAATTTCATATTACATGTTTCTCTGAGCAGAGCTAGTATGCCATGCTCTGGATCAAAGTGCTGGAATTTTATGAGGGCTGAGCTTTATTTAGGAGATCTTTAGCCCATATCTTTGTTCCCAAGGAGAGATCACAGTTATGTAAACAATTCTGACAGATGTTTGTCTAATCTATTCTTGGAAACCTCCAGTGAAGTCATCCTCCTCTCTCCAGGCAAATCTATTGCAGTACTTACTCCTCTAACATTCTTGCCAATGTCCAGAGTAAATCTCTTTTCGTTGCAGTTTAAGTCCATAGCTTCTCTTTGTATCTGTCAGTGACATGGAAAAAAATTATTCATTCCCTCTTTCACCTATTAGTAAACTGCTGCCATGTCTCTCCTCAGTTTTTTCTTCCCACTAAACAATTCCTGTTCTTTCGGTCATCCATCTCATCTTCACAGATGTCTCATCATATGCTCCCCGCTCTGAGGACTTGGAGTCCTGAGTAAATTTACATATTGCTTAGATTGCCCTATATGGAAGCAGCCCACCTAAGGAGGCCTTTCTGGCATAGATTATAGTGGGAAGAGTAATTCACATATCTGGCAAAGGACAGTTCTGTTCATATTCCTGGTGTAGTGACTGCTTTTTTTTCCCCCTGAAAAGCTCCATGTAGTTGACTCATGGATGTGATTAATCATCACTCCAAGATACTTTTCTGCAAATCTGCTGCTTCCTAAATTGTGTTTGCAATTATTCTTGACAGTGTGGTGCCTGGTCTTTTCTCTTTTGGTTTGATTTGAGGAGAAACAGTATGTAGTTTTCCTATGTGTTGGAAAAGCAAGCTAAGAATGTCTTCTTCCCCCTCCTCCCCCCACCACCATCCACCCAGGCACACATAAAATAGTTGCAGTAGCATCAAAACAGCATTTTTTTCTCACTGTGGTTAGCACCAGTGTGGTGAAGATCTGATTACTTCTGTCTAGCATATCTGTCTATTCCTTATAGACAAGACTTTTGTTACAAGCATTTTAAGTAACACTCCCAGCTTCTACACTTCTCAACCTGGATGTGCTCAGGAGTGGAGCAGAGTGAAAGACATTTATCTGTATGGCCTTTGCCTCTTTACTTACTGAACCTGCAATGAGTCAGGATCTGGTGAAGAAATGCTCATTGCATGGTTATTGAAAGGGGAGTTCCAAAGAGCTGTTGGATGAGTCACTTTGCCCCAGAAATAATTCACTAATTTTTAGGGTCGTGCTTTCCCCTGCTTTGTCTTGAGGTGTGGCTCTGAGTCACAGATGTCCTTGCTGAATATAATGGAAGCTGTGGAGCTTGCAGAGTGAGTTAAGTGCAATGAACACACAAAGGGTTTCCAAAATGCATCAGATGCCTTTGGATCTTAATTCCTGTGTACTTCAGTTCTTGTCTCTAGAATGGAAAAAAACAAATCCCATTTCTGGAAGATAAAGTGGGTTCAACTCAGAAAGGCAGTTGGCCACTTTCATCATGAACACCAGTAAAAAATGCCACAGGAGAAAGAAAGGTACAGTTTAGTCTTCAGAAGAAGGTTTGTGCAGTGCCTAACACCTAAGTGAACAAAGAGAAAATAAAATAAGGGCAGAGCCACTTATTAAGGGAACATCATGCTAAGCCCTAGATTAAGGAGCCATTTCCTTGGAAATACAGTTGAATTTGTGTAATTGAAGCTGATAACATAATGTAATGTGTATTTAGGGGCTTTAACACTACGAGGCATTGCGTCCTTTTGGTTCCTTAGCTTTGTGCTTTGGGTAGGATCTGTTAATGCTTTAGGCAGTGATGTGTGTGTGAGTGTGTGTGTGTGTGTGTGTGTGTGTGTGTGCATAGTGGAGGAGACACTGCATTTGGTTGCCAGAAAAACTAATTTGGACTCCACTGGAGCTGTTAAATGCTGCTTACCCTCTCATGTTATGAGAATATCTGGGGAATGGGAGGAAAAAGTCTCAAGAAGCTCTGTATGGTTTATTATTTTTCAAATTTTGATGGCAGAAAAGGTGAATTGAATTACAATCTTTCAATAACAAAAAAGGGAGAATGTTTTAATGCTCTTGTCATTCCCATCCCTTCCCCTTCTTCCAGTTCTGGAGCAAATTTAGAGCTGGTTGGATTCATTTAAAAGGAGCAAATGACCCACTGCCAGCAAAAAAATTCTAAAAATTTTCCCTCTTCCACAGAAATCAGCTCCACTGTGGGGTCCTGCTGGTAGCTGTGATGATGCGTCACAAGCTTGGTGGAGCCTGTTTCTCACCCACGATGGGCAATGTCTGTATCTAAATACAGGCTCAGGGAATTTATCTTTCTCATGAGCCTTTTGTTAGCTAGGGGCTAAGGAGTTTGGGCTGGTGGGATCCTCCATAACATGCTGATGATGGTTGCTGAAGACAAGCAGTCTGGTATGCCTGTCTCAGCACACGGAGAGCTGTGAAGTGTCCAGAGCAAAGAGGAAGGGGTTGGGGACAAACTGAAAAAAGAGATGAAGAGAAGAGGGAGCAGAAGCACAGCTGACATGCAATTCAGGTCCCTAGTGATAGTATTGGCTAATGTAAATGCTCAGCATAGGCACACAAAACTATGATCAAGGTCCTTCCTGTTTTCAGCAAGAATAGAAAACATAAGACAAGATCAACCCTGAACTCGAGAAGACCCAGAACAGGAGAGGGAAGGCATGTGTTAATTGTGGTGATCTACATGACTCCCTGATGAACAGAGATGGTCAAAAACCTTCAAAGAAAAGCAGAAATTGCAATTCTTCCTTCATGGAAATATTCCCACTCTGCCAACTGTACTCATCAAGTTTGGACATGTATCACACCTCACAGCTGGTTGCACAGGAGGGAGCTATCTCATTCCTGTGAGGAAGTCATGTCTCCCCACATTTGGATGTTGCAAGAGCTTGCTTTCTTCCCTGCATTGCCCTGAAAGAGTTGATCTGAACCACAAAGTAGCCAAGGCAGTGGTCCTAATGCATGAGCATGGAAAGATCTGTTCTTTGAAAAGTACTGGAATGTTTCATCTCTACTCAGAGAATTCTTTGTGATTTTACATTCAATATCAAAGCTGTGATCAGCCTTATGTGTTTTTTAAAAGCCATAGAAACTTTTGAAACTTTAAAAGTCATAGAAACTGATCCTGGTGATGTTTGGTCTGCTGTGCTGAATAGTGGCTGCACAGCCTGAGGTTGGGTCCTGTGTTTGAGTAACAAGGCCTTTATTCCAGGAGAAGTACTATTTATATCTTCTTCCAGGAAAAATGATACCCCCATCTGGTGATGGGGAACTGGTAGTGAAGATGGCCATGTTGTTTTGGCACCTACGACAGAGGTGAGGCTGGGCTGGTTTTTTGTGTCTCAGAAAGCCCAGATTTTTTCAGTTGGCAATCACAGACAGGTACTGGGAACATGATTCCCAATACAATCTGGAGAGAAAGCAGCCTTTTAAACACCTCTTAGAGACGACACTTTCTGTACCTACAAATATGGCTTCTTCCAGCTTCCCATTTTGAGCCTAGAGCTGCTACGTGACACGTGTCCACCAGAGGGCATGTGGGACATTTTCGCCTCCCCTGCACAAAAAGGTAAAGAACAGTTTCCAAAGCAAGAGCCCTTCCAAAATGAGATCCCGCACTGGCTGCCTTGGCCGTTGCCTTTGCCCTTGGAATGCTGAGGAATGCTGCTTGGACAACTGAGCTGCCAGCAGTAGGGCTGATGTGACTGAGCCACTACTGCAGTGCGCAGGGCTGTTTTGGTGTGACGTGGGGTTCTGCCTGCATGAAGGTTTAAATGTAAGTCTTTATGGTGCCATGACTTTGTGGTTCCCTGGACTTGCATTTCAGACCCCTGTGTGTGCACACGTGTGTACATCCATGAGAGAGAAAGACGCACGTGTGCACATGCACATACCCACGTTGGCCACAGAAGAAGCTGTTTCCACACAGGCCCACTCTATAGCTTGCAAAGTAAATTAGTCTTAAATGACTCTTTGGAAACAAAATAAATCAAATAGCATAATAGTACCATCTTTTTATCTCATTTGTTCCCATACAATTAGTAGTTTTACTGCCATGTTGTGACAGGTGACTGTGTTTGACCTTTGCCGCTTGGGTGGTTGGCTGGTGCTCAAACTAATGAAGACCCTTAATGGATTGGCTTTTGTGAGGCTGTGAGCGGTGGGGTTAAAGAGAAAATGGTGCCTTAGACAGAGTCCAGAGAAGATCCTTCAATTAAACCTGAAGTCTATTAGCAAAGAAATATTGAGGAGGTTGAGAGTTAGCAATGATTTAACCAGCAAGTCTTCCTTGTGAGTCATTTAAAAAAAAAAAAAAGAAAAGAAAAAATAATCTCTCTGGTTATTTATTGTTGAGTGTGTGATTGGACTCCCACCCTCATATGTGAGAGGGTGGGAGCAAGAGACATTGGCTTGGAGAGGCTGGGGCTACAGGGCCTGAGTCCAGAGTTTGTCAGCCCCTTAACTCCCACACAGCCAAGCTTTCCTTGGACAAAAAAGAGAGAAAGCAGTGGCAGGAAAAAAGGAAGAGTGATTCTGGGGAAGATACAATCAGATCTCTGGGATGAATAAGACTTTTTGGAACTTAATTGTTTTTCTTGATGTAAATAAATTACAATGAAAGAAAAGGAGAACCATCAGCTTCTGGGCAATGAGTCAGAGGGCAGAGCTGAGCTGTAGAGTGTGAGTAATAAACAGGAGTGGAGGGAGGTTGATGAAGAAGCTTGTGCAGGACAAGCAGGATCTATTCAGAACAGCACAAATGGACACAACAAGCAATGTTACGTGTGGGGGGCAAGTCCCTTTCTGTTAGCTTCTGTGTCAGAACCTGAGCATTTCCTATTCCTCCCAGACAGACTTTCTTCCTTTTGTTTCCAAGACTTGCTTAATTTTCAGCCTGAGCATCATCTTGCACCAGTGTTCATGGTCTTGAGCAGAGCTGGGGCAGCCTCTGGTCCTCACCAGTCCTTTGGGTGATATACTATCCCGCAGTTGAGAGGAGGGAGGTGAAAAGGATCTGATAAGGGAAAGCTTGAAGCTGATTGTTCTGGGTAGAGGGACCTATCTCAGAATATGCTGAGCTGGAAGGGACCTGCAAGGATCATCAAGTGCAACTCCTGGCCCTGCACAGGACACCCCAAGAGTCACACCACTTGCTTGAGAGTGTTGTCCAAACGCTTTGTGAACTCTATCAGGCTGGTGCTGTGACCACCTTCCTGGGGAGCCTGTTCCAGTGCCTGACCACCCTCTGGGTGAAGAACCTTTTTCTAATGTCCAGCCTAAACCTCCCCTGACACAGCTTCAGGCCATTGCCTTGGATCCTGTCACTGTCACCACAGAGCAGAGATCAGTTGGGTCAGACCCACAGCCCCTCAGCCCCATGCCCGTGCATTGCCCCCAACATGTGGACATCGGCCTGCTCGCCCCGGCATGCTCCAGGTATTTCCAACACTCTCCAGGGCTTCTGTTACCTGCTGGGCACCCTCTCGCTGACATGGAGAAGATCCTAAGGCAGAGACCAGTGTCTGCCCCTCCTCTTCCCCTCACAAGGAAGCTGTAACTGCAGTGAGGTCTCCCCTCAGTGTCCTCCTGTCCAGGCTGAACAGACCAAGTGACCCCAGCTGCTCCTCATATGGCTTCACCTCAAGACTCTTCACCAGCTTTGTTTCTTTCCTTTGGACACTTTCTAATAGCTTAATGTCTATCTTATATTGCAGTGACCAAAACTGCCCACAATATTCAAGGTGAGTCTGTACCAGTGCAGAGCAGAGGGAGACAGTCACCTCCCTTAACTGCAACCTATTCTGACTATAGGAAAAGGAGTGGTTTCACCTGCTCCAAAGGTCCTTAGGCACCATGGCAGGCCCTCAGAGCTGGACTTAGGAATTGTCAGAGTCTTCATCCCCTCCTTATCTATCTATCTATCTATCTATCTATCTATCTATCTATCTATCTATCTATCTATCTATCTATCTAATCTTTCACTCCTTCCTCATGGAGAAACTCCTTCCCTGCATTTACTCAGTCTCTCTTCTTCTCTTTTTTTCTCTCACTCTTAGACACGTGGCTCCCCCCTCCTATATCCCCCTACTTTGGGGATAATTTAACATGTTACCCACTAACTTTCCAGTAATGGCACTCTGGCTTTTTGAAATTCTGCTTCCCTGTTTTATGGCTGGGCGTCTAATGGTTATCTCGCAGCCCTGCCTCTGGCAATCATGTAAGGAATAAATAGAAGCTGACACAGTAATTTACTTAAATCTTCTCCACACTTTTGCAGCATTTTCCTCCAGAGGATACCCCCGAAACAACAATTATTTGAAATGTCATGCGTTCCTGCCCCTAGGCTACCGACAAATGAACATTAAATCTATTAACAACAAAAAAAATTAAATGTTTACTTTTCTGCGAAGGTAAAGGAGAAGCTGGAGAGAGGGAAGGATGTCTCTAATAAATTTCTTCTCAATAATAAAGAGGTGTAGTTAATGTTCTCTCTAAGCGGAGTCAGCTTGCAGCCCACATCCTATGAGGACAGAGACGTGATGCCACAGTACTGCCACACAGCCTTGCCAGGGCAGCTCCAATAGCCTCATTTTTCCAGACCAGGGAGCTCAGTTTTAGGTCGGTATTTTTGCAGATTAAATAAGATGTGAAGAGGGCCAGAAGCCATGAACAAGGTGGTCACAATTCTCAACTTCTCTGGCTGCTGGTGCATGCCATGGAGACTGAGGTGGTGGGAGAGGAAGCATTGCCCCCTTGGCAAAAGGAGGCTAAGAATATAGCTCATCTGTTTCACAGAAAGGAAAACTGAGCATTTTGGAACTCTGTCCCTACATCTTGTAGAAAATTTAAGCCAGAGGTAAGGCCCAGCTCCTCCTCATTTCTGCCCTATGCTCTCACCTCTTTGCTCAGGTTTCCTGAACACAGGTGAGCATAGGTATGGAGGGTGGGACCACATGAAGGTGGACTCAGCCGTGCACGTGAGTCCTGGTGGAATATGGTGTGAATATGGAGAGTCGCTGGCATCCACTTGCTGGGAATGAAATTTCCCATGGGGATCTGGGCAAAACAGACTTAGGGACCAAGCTTAAAGCCCAGGAACCCATTTTCCATTCTGCAGATGGGGAAATTCAGGTCCAGAGCAGGTACCAAAATACAGCAGCTGAAATAGACAAAATATCCCAGCTTTACTCTGATTGCTTCATAGTGTCTTAAAAAGACTGTCCCACTGCTTGAACTCTCCAATGTATGGCTATTTTGGAAAATATTTTTTGTCCATTGATTCAGCATAAGACTGTCTTGGGAACCACTATGTTTATATAGTCAGGAATCCATCCCTTTGACTTGGAAATCCTCTGTCTGTTCAGCCTTTAGGGATTTAAAAGAGCCAGCAGGACTTCTTGACTTTTTGTGAATGAACTTCGGAAGGAAAATTTCTCACCTGATGTTGGATGCTGCAGACTCCACTGAAAAATTTGCTTCTCTGTGCTTCATTTTCCCTTCATTTTCCCAGCAGGAGAAGCTTGGACATCTACCACAAGCACATTGGAAAGAATGGCACCTCTGACGTTGTCTGAACCAATTGTGATGGGGAGTGTGAACAGGCACCTGCTATCCACCTTTAGAAGAGGACACATGAATATCTGGCCAGCTTTCCATTCCTCTGTGCAGAATGGCCAGGCACTTTAAACTTTGCAGTCACCACAGTTCACTTTATCACCAGGCAAGTATACCTGATTGGTCTGTTTTCCCAGTGCACTGGGATCCCACTTCCTTGGCACTGGTTCTGATTCACAGACCCAGACAGTGGAGAAGATATCCAGTATTCAAGTCCCAGTGGAGCTTACTATCTCAATCCCAATCCATTTTCTCACTGCTGTCCCAGCCCATCTACTAAGGTGTTTCATGGTATGTGGATGCTCGGTCAGGCACCTGTGTGCTGGGCTGCTGTTGAACTGAGACCACTGTTTATCAGTGGGAGATGGTGTCTGCTTGGGAGAAGACCCTTCAAGGTAGCTCCTGAAGTCCTGTGACACAGTCCAGGGTAGTTTATACAGCCAGATCATTCAGAGGTGGGACAGGGCCTCTGAGTCCCATAGATCCCCTTGACATTTTGTTTCTACCTGCTGTGATGGTTCAAGGAATAAGAAAAAAGATCATCTTCCAAGTGTGTGATGTGTGTGTGTCTGGAAGGAATGAGTTGATTCTCTACTAACAATCCTTTGACAGCTCAGTGTTTCCCAGAAGAGGAAATTATCCCATCCAAGGAATCAGACTTTAGCTCTGGAGGAACAACTGCTTTGGGCTCTTCTCAGGCCTGACACAAACACTTTGCCTGTTGTCCTGTACTGCTGTGACTGCATGTGAGTGTGTCCTTTCTCATCCAGAGAGAAGGAGTTGTGTGGGGCTTTTGTGGGTGTTCCCCATTTACTTTCTGAAAGGTGCTATCCATTTGATAGAAAGGGTTGTCTTCTTCCCCACTCCAGATCCAGCTAAGTGCTTGAAGTTTAATGATACATGGAGAGCAGGGTAGATGTTACATCTGTGATCAGTCAGCTCCACCTATACACTCCATATGGGAAACCACACAGCTCATGAGGTACAAAGCATGGGCTTTTCCCTCAGTCTTAACGCAGATGTCAAAGTACACTGTAGACTCTGGGGTACAACCTGCAGGTGAATTCTGTCTCAGTATTGCAGTGGATTGATTTAAATGGTTCCACTGCCAGACAAAAGTCTAAGTACCACAGCAGGTTTACGAGTTATCCTAATACAAAGAAGCACAGTTATGCAGTCTGATATATTGGGATGGACTGTTAGATAGCATGTAGTATCAATATAAGTCAGTGTCTGCCATTATAAATTGGAGGGCCTCAAATATATGTTATTGCATTGCTGAAAAAAAGAAAAAAAGCAGGAACTTAGGAAGAGCATTCATCAAACTACTTTGCATTATTAAACTTCCTTCTGTAATGACTCCACTTTGATCTCTTCTCTGGCCAGATTCAGATCTCAGCTCCTGATTTCCACCAAGGAAAGTATATAGGGAAGCTGTGTGCTGCACTTTTCTTTTTCTAAGCTTTGTAGCGCGTTCTTGTGCTCTCAATTCCGGATAATGCTGGACCCCTTTTATCCAGCCCCTCCTCTTGCCCTTTCAAGTGAAAAGAAGACTCCTATGCCCCCCCATCAAAGTTAAAGGGAGGCTTTAGAGAGGAAGGCTCAGCACGCTGGGGCTCTTGAGCCTGTGTTTAATCTCTTTCCCCGTTCCTGTGTGCCTCTGTGGCTTCCCTGCCAGTTTCTTTGTTGCCAAGTTTCTCATTTCCTTTCATTTGTGTGTGCGGGAGGTTGCCAGGCTCGCTGGAATGCATCTGAAGTCATCTTGGAGGGACACGCCTCGGCCCCCGCCCCGGGTGATCCGTGGCTGGGCAGGCTGGAGCGGGCTGCCCTGCCTGCCGGAGCGGGCCGGGACCGGTCCCCGCCCTGCGCTGCAGCTGCCCCGTGCAGGGCGCTGTGTCCAGTGCCGTGCGGCTGTGGAGGAGGATGGAGGTCAGGGAAAAGGGATTGAGAGAGAGCGCCTTGACCTCTGCGTGCTGCCCTGCCAGGAGGAGAGCAGAGACACTGGCAGGAGAGGGGGCCCTGCCCTGTCTGAGCTCCTGCCTCACCTCGGCTGACCTCAGTGCAGTGCCCTGACTCTTGGCCACGGCTGCCCTGCTCCATCAAGTGATGCTGGGCTGAAGGTCTGGCCTTCAGCTGGATCTAGGATGTGGTCCCAGGATCAATATGGGCTTCATTAGGCTCCCGAGGCAGAGAGTTGGAATCACACTGGCAAAGGGGGGGACTCTGAATATTGCTGCAGAACTGGACATAACTCTGAGGAATGCATTGGTCTTAACAAGTGACAAGAGAGACCAAGTTTGTGTTCATGCTGCCATCCCTTCATCATGAAGATACTTCAGTGGACAACCCATCTCTCAGGGAACATGGAAAGGGGATGTCCTGGGTGGAATGAGACATGGCAGGAGCACAAATTCACTGCTGCAGTTTGTCTCAGCTTTCCTTATGCCTCAGCCCTCCCACCAGAATCGAGCAGGTGGCATTGCCAAGGTTTTGATCCCTCCTAGGCCATGTGGGTCCAGTTTGGCATGTGGGGTTACCATTCATTTCTCTCTGAAGCAGTATTGGGGAACTGTAACTCCAACAGCATCCCCTAAAGTCAGTGTTAGCAGCCAGTCTGCTGCTAAGAAACCAAAGAACAGGTAAAAGGATGGGACTGAGCCCAAAGCTTAGGCATCTTGGGGACTGCCACGTTGTTTTGTGATTACTTCACAGCTTCTGAAGGTTCCCTTACTTTCCAAGGTGGATATCTGTTGGTGCAGCTCTTGACACTAGAAAGCAAAGAAACAATCTCAGGTTTCTTGGTCCTTGTTGAGTTTCACCTGAATTCCTGGTAAAGTTCAGCAAAGGTATCTACCCTTGGTAAAGGTTTTTGTACATTTATAGGCCTTAACCAGCCTGAGCAGTTTCTCCTGCAACCTCCACCCATGGGTCCAAGGCTTATTTAAGCTTGTTCATGAGCCTTCAGCCTCTGACTGTGTAATGTTGGACGAGTGGCTTTTGGTGGATGAGCCACTGTCGTACCTGCTATGGGTCTTGTTAATCCAGATGCCAAAGTATGCACTGACTTCTCAGCTTGTGGTCTGTGACATACTGAAAACAGAAGTTACTCACTAGAAGAATTTCCAGTGGAAAGGATAGCAAAGATATGGGATGGTTTTGCTTAGCAGGGGTCTGGAGTGCCTGGAAGTGGCAGGTTGCTGTGCAGCAGTCTGCAGCAGTCCTGGTTGGCCTGCCCCATGGTGCAGTGCTAGGAACACTCAAGTTTTGGTGTTACTTTCTGCTCATGGGGCACTTCTGTGGGTGTGAGTGGTCATTGCTGTGCTGCACAGACCAGAGCTGCCAGGCTCATGGACCCTCTGGCTAAGTCAGCGTGTCACTGCCCCAGTTTGTGCCAGACCTCCCTGCTGCTTCGTTCCTGGGACGTTTGTACTGCCATTGTCTCTGCTTCCCTTGGACAGGCCCATGGGGTTGTGCAACTCTGAGTTTGTGCAGCGTCCACCTGGATGTAATAGTTTTGGCTTGGCACCTGGAACAGTCTGTCAATCTGCAACCCCAAAACTCCTGCAGGAGATCAGGAGATTGCATCACATATCAAGGAAAAGACTGACTGATAAATATATTGCAGTAAGCAGAAAATAGTCACTTGCTGTAAATACTCTTCTACGTTTTGTTGTGGTGCTGCTATTTCAACCCAGTTGTTTAACTATCTTCGCAGAGAGGCTTCCACACTTGAATTTTTTTCAAGGTTCTTCCTTGCTGTACATCTGGCAGTTCCTGAACTGCTTTCATGGAGGATTCCTCTGAAATTTCCAATACTTATAAAAATTAAAAATGTGATTTATTAATTAAGATATTGGGAAGAGAGCTTCTGGTAAAGCCAATGTCCTTTTCAAGTGTTTAGAACATTTTTATTCAAGAATATTTCAAGAAATATAGCTTTTGCTATATCCCATTTCTATTTTGTCTTCTTTTATCAACCTCAGATCTTTTCCGTCTTGGTTTCCTTCACCAGGTTGAGTTGCTGTAGGATGGCAGAGCAGCAGGAAAGCACATCATGTAACCACCCTGATTTTCCCCTGCTGCTGCTTGGCATCAACACATACTGTGTATTGCAAGAGAAAAGCAAGACCTGGAAGCAGTCTGCTGAGGGTTTCAGATTCTCTGTTCCTCCCTTGCAGTCCATTAGGTCAGAAAGAGAATAGCTATCAACAAGTGTTTCATCTGGAAATGTAGCCCTGGGATTTCCCTAGATTTTTACCCCAGCTTGAGCTTAAGACCTGTTTCCAGCTATCAGTCATTCTTGACTGAACTTATATTCTGATTTTCCAGAGCTGATTTCCACTGCCTGCTCCCCTAATAATGCCTCCTTTGCATTTGGGGTGTGGTTGTGTCAGCTGCCAGCACAGGAGATGTTCCCACTTGTGCTGGTTACTGCTGTCTGGATGCAACATGGCTCTAAACTATGATACAGTTATTGCTTGAAAAAGGAAGAGTTTTTGCAGGGAATTGGCCTGAAACTGCTTCTGATAAGAATTTTAGAGATTTTGACAATAAAATGAAAAACAACCAGAGAGGTAGCAAACTGGAAGAAGGTTGCAAGTCCTTTGAAGATCAAGGTTGCTACTCAAAACATTTAAGTTGGTATGCTGGAGAAATAAACTAAATTTAGGTGAGTAATATTCATTGGATGCAAAGGCTCAGTGTGACTAAGGAATGGAGGAACTAGTGCAAAGCCTAGGGGGAGGGCAGATCTCAAACTGAGTGGGAGTCAGTAATGTCGCACCCTTGCAGTAAGAAAATGTTTGGGTCTGCTTTTTATCAATGCCAGGGTCACTGCTGAGACACAAGAGGTCCCAGCAGCTCTCTGGCCTACTGCAGTGGAGTCTTGTGTAGTGCTGAAGGCTGCCATGGAGCAGAGAGGAAAGGGTAAGGAACTGGTTTATGTGAAAGTAGATAGGACTATGGGTGCAAAAATGCTTGGTTTCTCAGTGTACAAATAAATGATATCAAGAAGCAGGTAAACATTTTCTGTGCCCACCTGCTAACAAACAGAAAGAAACCAGTATCCCTAGAATGGAGGGAGATGATGTAGTAAAAGCTGACTCATGGAGCATAGAAGCACCAGCAGAGATCACCACACAGCTGCTGGGATCTTGGCTGGAGGTGCTGCAGAATATACCTCAGACAGGGATGGGGGCATGTGTCTGTCTCAACAGGGATGTACCTGGGTCATTGCATCGCTTTTCCCAGCCTACATTTATACATTTCTCTCCATCCATTTCATCTGCCTGAAAGCTGGCAGGGTGGTGGGAACTTCAAAGGAACTTGTACTTTGAGGTTTTTCCTTTTTCCCCATGGAAAACCTCCAGAATCAATGAAAACATATAGCATATGCTATGTATTGCCCCAAGAGAAAGCAATGCAGCAAGCTATTGGATACAAAATGCTTTGAAATTTCCTGATTGCAAGATAATGGATTATCAAACAACAGTTATACCGTGCAACAGAGATCATAGCTCCTCTTTGGTGCTGGAAAAACTAAGGATTAAACCTCCTAGAGGAGGGACGCTTTGGGACAGGTGTCCCTTGCAGAGATATAGTACAGTAAACACATGATGCTTTCACCAGCCACCAGCTCCTGGTGTTCCAGCCCAGGCCACTGGCAGCTCAGAGCTGTCCCCTCTCCCTGCAACCCTGGAATGTGCATGGCTCGTTAGCAGCAGCCTGGCAATCCGGAGAGCCTGCTCTGGTAGCAGCTGCTTTTCCAGAGCTGTCCCACACGCAGTGCAGCCCAGAGGCTGTTTGCCAAGGTGAGGCACTCCCTGCAATTGGCTGAGATGGAGCCTGTGGGAGAGGGGTAGGTCCTCACCAAAAGCAACCAGCTGGAGCAAACTTGCTTCCTTGTAAAGTGCTTCCACCTTGCAGTCCTGCCTGCCCAGCTAGTCACCCTTCTCCCTGATGTACATGCAGCCAAGTGCCAGGGAGCAGATGGAGGAAGTACCATCTGGCTTCTACCGAGCTCATTCCCAGGCTGGAACTGGGGGAGCTGCTGGAACAAAGGATGGCATTGCTTGGGAGTGCCTGGACTAGAGAGTTTGTGAGTACTGTAGGAGTCTTAAACTTGCTTCTTTTATGCTCATTGGCTTCCCAGCAGCAGGTTTCCCAGGCTGCAGCTCTCACGTGTGTTCCCTGATAGCTGAGCAGTGGGCTCCAGCCACTCTCCCTGTCTGGGGGACTTCTGCTGGACTCATGGAAACCTCAATGCATTTTTCCTCTCCTCAGCCCACACTGCTGCCCTTGTGGTAAGACCATATGGGCCACACTCATGGGTCAGATACCCCGGATTGCCTTCACATGGCTGACACAGCCAGATCCTGTGGTGCTGGATGAGATTTTCCTTGTTCAGGTTCTGCTTTGTTCCATGCTAACTCCACACAGCTGGGCTGTGTGGGGCTAGTCACCAGGGAAAAGAGGCTGTCAGAGATGAATAGAGGATGTGAACAGTTCCCTTGGTGCCCTTTTCCCTCACTCTTGTTTCCCTCTCAGCAGGGGGAAGCAGTCTCTGCGTGGTCCTCTGCCGATTGCATCGGGAAAGTCATTAAAAAGAATTAAAAAGGAAACAGGAAGAGATGGAAGAGGGGAAAAAAAACCCCTACACAGCCCCAAACAGTTATAAAATTGAACAAAAGAACAACAGGATCTTTCTGCTCAAAGCCCTGGGCCACCCTCACCTTGACTGCAAAGGACAGCAGTGCTCCAGTGACTTACTGGGAGAATGGAAGAAAGCCTTGGCTGTATTTCTGCTGGGATGGTGGTGATATGGTTTGTGGGGCTGGTTGTGAAAGCTGTCATCTGATTTTTCAGATGAGGAACGAAAAAATATATATACAGAATTAAATTAATTACACGTGGTTGAGTCATCCGTCTGCTGAAATTGGCAATGGCTTGGTATCCTGGCTTTTGAAGAGGGAGTGATATGCAAGATACCATCCTGGGGGGCAGTGTCTGTCCTCCATTTTGCTGTGGGAAAGTATCAGCCTCTGTTAACAACTGTTCTGGGGAGCAAAAGAATGGAATGGAGCACCTGGTTCCTCCTGTTCTGTCTCCCAGGAGGATTTTCCTTCCAAGGTTATGAGGTTGTGACTGGTGTGGGAAGATCTGGTTTATAATCCAAATTCAGTACTATAAAAGTTTTCCCTAAATAGTTGCCTAAATTTTGAGTCTGTATTGAGATACAGAAGTCCAGGCTCTTTCAGAGGCCAGCCACTCATTTGTTCTGAATCATGACTAGACATGGTCCATCACCTTTAAAAGGCTTGATATTTGAGTTCTGGGTGAGTGCTTGCAACCTGGAGCCTGTAAAACTCTGTGGAGGGTTGTCCCAAGATCCTCACCATCTTCACTTCCCTCAAGCTTCTGCTCCAATTCCTCTCTGTACCTGCCTGGACGTGTCCTTTTAGGACTCTGGGGCAAAGGCAGAAACTTTAAGATGGCAGTGAGGTAATTTTTGCTGCAGTGAGAGCAGCCTGTAGGCTGGGGACAGGGATGGCAATGGGAGAGGCTGGCAGAGATTAGTTGAAGAATCTCATCCTGAAGCCCTACGGGCCACACACTTGCCTGGGTCTGACACAGTCACTGGTTCAGGTTCCTTCTCAAACCATCACACAAACAGCAGCATTTCCCCTGGGTTTATTTCTGCATGCTTCAGATGAGTTGGATTTTCTCACCCAAAGACTGGCCTCAGGAAAGCTCCTGGACCAGTTTCCTATTAGCCCTCCTTGTTAGACTCTCACTGAGGTAGTTTGTAGCTGCAGATGTTCCTGTGCATAAGTTACCAAGGCTTAGGCTACAACTGTTGCAGAAATCCTTAAATCTAGCACAGCGGATCCCCAGAACACTGCAGATTTGTTCGTTTATGTCTCACCTGGCATACCACAAGCTGAGGCAGAACTCAAAGGGGCTAACACTGGGGAGGTTTGGATCGTATACTGAAATAGGTTTAGCTGCTGTGCAAAGTAGAGTTTTCATTGGTGGTGCCCTTAACAGCTTGCATTACCTTATTTACATGTATATTCTGGAATCTACTGTATATTAATATGGGTCTCTGCATTTATAAGATTAGCTGTATTCTTCTAGGTGTAACTGTGTCTGTGTTGTTGAAACTTGCAGGTTTATCTTCATACAGATTACCAGTATTGGGGTAAAATGCTATCACTTTGATGTACTTACAGTTGATTTCTTGTTCACTGGCTGATCCTGTGCAAATATCTCGTTCCCAGATAAGGCCAGGTAAGTGTGTAGTGTCGCATGTAGTTTCTGGGTGTGTTGAGGTGTGCATTGTTGTGTGCTGCATGCATCACTCCCTGGGGGTGTTTCTGTGGGGTTTTGAGGCAGTCACTCTGCACGTCACCATGGGGACAAGGGGGGGTGGTGGAAAGGAATACAGTGTGTATTTCATAGTGTTGTGTGATTGTGTTTTCACAGTGCCTCAGAGTGAAGGTGCATGATGAAGTACATACCCCCGTGTGTGTTTCTGCATGACAATAACATGCACGCACACATGCAGTTGCACATACAGGCACACACCCTCCAGGCTCCAGGGTATGTAGGAGAGTGTGTGTGTGTGTGTGTGAATGCTATTTAAATAAAAAAGAAAGGAAGTGAATCAGGGTCGTTTCCATTTTAATTGTAAAACAGATAAGCACTAAACACTTTGAAAAAGTAAATGACTTGAGAATAATTACTATCTATTACTCTGCGTCCCAGGGGGGCAGTTGGAGGAGCCCAGATGGCTACAAAAATGGGATTTAGCAGAAAATTGAAGACATTATTCACCGTAACACATTATCAATTACCTTCATATCAATTACAATAACCTTACATTAGAAGAAGGGCCAGGAGACTATCTTCAGCCCCCAGCCTGAATAGTAATTGCACTACCCCTATGGATACTGTGTGTGTGTGTGTGTGTGTGTGTGTGTGTTACAGGGCGGGGGGCACCACAGGGTTGTGCAGGGGTTTTGGCAGCTCCAACTGCTGGGAAGAGAAGGGGAAGGGATAATAGCCACTCAAAATAGTTTTTCCTCCTCTCTCTACAGTCACCTTATGGAAGGTTTTCCTCTGTCCTGTTTGTGTGGTCTAATAGCTCGAAGGGCAGCTGACGCGGCTCCTTCCAAGAAATTCTGCTTGGCTTGCCATTTGGGAAGTTCAGAGTCTCTGTGCAGAGACTATTGTTTCGCACCAGTGTCCTCTGCTTCCCTCTTCCCCCTCTCAGCCATTTCAGCCAAGCTGCTCACTTTGTTCATAGGGACTCGTATGCAATCTGATGTTCTTTTCTGTAGGATCTGCCTTTCTTGGTATAGCAATCTGTGCAGGAGGTAGGAACTGTTCCCTCTGCCAGACCCAGATGGGGCAGCAGCTCGTGTTTCCTGTAAACATTCACAGAGAGATCACACAAGACCTTTGATGGGATATGGAGATGAACCAACCAAAAACGATTTTAAAAAGTCTCTCCTCTTCCTTTTCTCCAGGGATGCTGGAAGGTGTCTTGGGGAGGAGCAGTACCAGGGCTGTTCAGCAGGCTGGTAGCATGAAGGTAGCTCTAAGGACATCTTGTTGCCTGTGGTTGTCTCTTGTTGCCAGCTGGAATAGCTCTTGGAGCTGGTGGTAAGTCAGTTCGTCTGACTGTAGCTGGCTAATGCTTCTGGCTTGCCATAATGCCATCCTGAAATTCCACCTCCTGGATCTGGGCTTGACCCAACTCACCCAAGTATTTACACATGCAGCACCCACCTCTAGCTGTCGTGGTCCCATTCTCTGCTGCAATCCAAACAGATTTCACTGCCTTAGTGTCCTGGCCTGTGCACAAATGTGTGTGTAAGATAAGGATTTAGGCACATCAGGGCACTTATGAGTTAAACTGTTGGTGACACTCCCTTCAGCCTCCCCCCTTTCCCAAATATGCAGTGGAGTGTCCAGTGGGTTAGTGCAGAGAGGACTAATTGCTATTAAAAGGCTTTAATCTGGGAGATTAGTGTTGGCTCCAGGCAGTGTTTGCACACGAAGGAGATGCTTCCGATGAGATGAACTAGAATTTGTCCCTGCTGTTTTGTTGATAGAAAATCATCTTCCCCTTGGTTTTTTCTCTTTATCTCTGTCTTTCTTGCTTTCTTGCTCTCTCTGATCATTTGCTTTTTCCTCTTCCTTGAAGTTAAGCTGAGAGCTTTATTGTATTTTGGAGTGGCAGTCCTGTTTGACCTTTGGGGTTGGTTGTCTTTGCACATATGTACAGACATGCATGTGTATACACAGAGATGTGACTGGACTTTCCTGATTCAGAGACCTGCAGGAAATAGATCCTGATAGAGAAGTAATGATAAATATATTTTCCCCTTGTTTGCTCTTGAGCCTCTTGTGGGTCGAAGAGGGGCCTGCAGAGTCCTTCCTATAACAGGAGTCAGGCCAGTCTCCTTCTCCTGGGCAGAGGCTTGATCCAGAGACCATCAGGAAAAGGTGTTGCAGAACTGAAAATCTTAAAGCTCCCTGCAGAAGTAATTAGTGGGAAGTAATTAAATTATTACATATGGGAAGGTATGGAGTATTACTGGACTTCTGACATGACCCAGGAAATGTCACTATTGACTTTGATGAACATTGGATCAAGCTCAGTGGAAATTAATCTGATAACATGCCAGATGTGTCCAGAGAGCCTTTCCATGAAGGAGACACCTTTGACCTGGGAGCACAGAAATCTTTGTGCCATACTTGCTGAAGGATCCAAAAGCAGAGGTGCTTGTTCTGAATTTACTCTTGTCAGAAATCCACCAATATCTCTTAGCTCTGACTATACAGACTCTCAATCCCTGCTGCTCCTAGGGTACAGCTGGAATTTTTGCAGCATCCTCAGAAAGTTAAGTGCCAATTCACTTTGAAAAGCACAGTGGAATAAATACTGCTTATGTGTAACTCTAGTGGAAGGAACTTTGTATCCTAAAGAGAAAGATATGTGAAAACTTTATCTGAAAAGGAAGACTAGGGTAGAACCACAATGTTGCATGGTCCTTCTTGCCTAGAGATTGACCAGACAGAGGGCAGGAAAGAGGAATGGTAAGAAAGAACGAGTCCTCAAATCAATGAGGCCAAGAATCAAGGGGACAGTTGGGTCAGGGGAAGAAAATTGGTTCAGGATCTGCGTCTTCCATTCAAAGAGGTCAAGACTTTCCAAGGAGATAGTGCTTTGCAAAGTGTTACACATCATTCATTCTTCTGTGCAGTCTGAACACCATGGGCTTTGCTCTTTTGCAGGATGCTGCCAGAATCTTCCATGAGACTGCACTGTCATTATTTCACCACAGGTATTTTGAAGAGGTGTAAGTGAGGGACTGGGAGAAGAGAGGGGAAAATTAATTCATCTTTGTATCCATGGGGGCTGTTTGGCTCTCCAAAGGCAGTTGTGAAGCCTGTTGCTTGGCAAAGTGGTGTGGTGGTGTGTTGTTCTTTGGGTTTTTTAAAGCATTTGAATTGGATATCAAGTGTCACAGCATGGGTCCTCTCAGGGCAGCTTTGGAGTGGGCTGAAATTTTGTGTGAACATAGTTATTTCTCTCTCTCCCTGCCCCTGCCCAAAAATCCAAACTGTTACTGTTAGCCAGCAGGAAGGCAGACCTACTGCTCATGTAAATTGCTTTAGTTCTGTTGTTTGCCCTTGTTCCCTCAAGTTTGCAGATGATGTTGGTGTAAACAGCATAAGGATCTGGCCTCTAGCATGTGTTAGTCCCATCTGCTGTCCAGCATGCTAATTTTCATGGAAGACACAAACTTGCACGGACTGTGATTTTAGGGAGGGGCCCTTTTTCTTTTCATGAGCCAACTGCAAAGCCTCAGGGGCCAGATTCTGAAAGGCAGTCAATGCCAAGATCTGGAGGGACTGGGAACTCAGGTCCTGGCAACTTCTAGCTTGTGGTCCAGTATTGACAAGACCATAGGCAAAGAAACAAGTGTTAGGCATTTGTGTAAAAACAGTGATGATACAACTTTTTTTTCAGTAGCAACATTATTGAGGGGAAGAGACAGACTTGCAAAAAAGGTCTCAGTTGAAGTAGGGCCTGAAAAATCCTCAAGGGGCTTAGAAATAGTGGAACAGGGAGTATATTTTCATGGCAGTTGACAACCGAAGTAAAAATCATGATTCCATTAAAAAAAAAAAACAACAAACAAAACAAAACAAAAAACCAAAACAAAAACCAAAAAAACAAGTAACAGGCAGGAGAGAAGGAATTTGTTTCTTTGGCTGATCCTCTTTAGTTCTTCTACTACAATAGGAGCAGAAGTAGGTCAGGTGATGTCTCAAGTGATTCTTCCAAATATTTGATACTGCAAATGTTTAAAAATATTAATAGACAGGCTTCTTAACATACCCAGTGATTTTGCTAGATTTGTGTTTTGGGTGCAAGATTGGAAATATATGAGATTTTCTAAATTGTCAGGCACGATTTTATTGAAGGAAAAAAAGAGAAAAAAGAAAGATAATTAAAATGGCCAAGCCAAAATTATAAAGTATTTTGAAAGTGTCCCAAACCCAAGAATTTAGAGTCCACCTTGAATACTGTTTATTTTTGTATAATGTTTGTTAGGATACACTTCTTGACTGTTATTGGTCATATGCAAGTGGCTTACGGTGCATTTAGGTAGTAATGTTAGTAACTCTTGATTTTATTAATTTTCATGAAGTTTCTGAAGCTCCTAGAATCAGGTAAGCATATGACAATACCAGTCATCCATTCAGTTTGTTATCTTTTCAATGTTTCTGTGTTCAAGATGAGCATTAAATCAGAATAAATAGCCTAAGAATTTACTAGAAGCTTAAAAGTCAGAAGATACTCAGAATCTATTATACAATTAATTATCTTAATGCATTTCAGTGAAACTTCTGTTTTAGCAGATTTGGCACACCATTTTTTAATGGCTTATGTTGGAAATATCACAGATAGGCTTCTGATCACTTATAAATGCTCATGAAAATGGATCTTTTCTTGAATTCATCTCACTGTGTGATTGGAATCCTGGGGGTCTGCATCCAGGGCAGCTGGAAGGAGTTGGCCAGTTGGTGTTTGGAGAAGCATTTAGAGCTCTCCATGTGTTGAACCTCTTCAACCTTTCTGGTAAAACTTTCACTTGACTTCAGAGTTTATGTCCCACACCACATCCAGGAGTGCAGGCCCAGTCACATACATGTCTTGCACAGAAGTGCCCCTCAGGGCCATGGGAAGCATTTTTGGGGAGGGGACTGCTCATGAGAGTGGTGACTGGTGCAGGACAAGACTGGGGACAAGAGACTTAGAGGGGCCATGGGAGAGATACATAAAGGACCATTGCATTGGATTAGACAAAAAAAACGACTGACACAGGCATTGGAACTGGAGAGCTCCATGGACACGAGGCAGCAGGGAGCTCACTCAGCAACCAACTAATCCCTTTTCTCCAAGCTGCAGCCAACCAAGGGCGTAGCTGCCTCTTCTAGCCTACCAGTGGCCTTAAAATTTTTGAGGAAACTTAAATTAAACCTGGCCCCTGATAGGTGTTCTGCCTTCCCAAATCCAATTAGCCTATCATGACTTTTCACTTAGCTGCAGTGACTTTAATTGGATCAGAATAACAAAGGAAGGATAGAAAATTACAGGAATTGACTTAGCATGCAGGGTGGAGCCTTGCAGCAAGGACCATCATGATCTCTAGCACTGTAGAGGTGGTAGAGTTCATCAGAGGTGTAAAAACTCCATGAACAGTCCACAGTTATATGTATGAAGACTTTTCATCTTCTTATAAGATGCAAGCATCCATATGGAAAGCTGTAATAGGTGTGGTGGTCCAGCCTGCTATTCTCCTGTGTGTGTACTCTAGCCAGCAAAATTTGGCTACATATAATACCTCCTTTGCACTTGGTGGTGTGAAAGGCCTTTTGGACAATTGAAAGGCCTGTGAATGAAGGGCCTCCAAGTCTCTAAAGCTGAGCACAAGCTTAGAGCTATGCAGAACTGAGGCCTTTGAATGGCAGATTATTCTTTGACTGCCATTCAAGGGTGCAGGGGCTGTAGTGAAACACAGCAGCTCCAAAATATGCATTCCTGTCATGTTACTGGGCCTGGGGCAGCACCACAGATGAACTTTAAAAGCCAGACCCAGGGTATCAAGACAATGACAATGCAGTAGCACCAGCACAAGGCTTGGCACTGACAAAGACAATCTAGCAATGCTACTAATAAGAGCTAAACTTCCTCTGAACAGATGTGTCATTGGCTTGCTCACGGGGATGTGGGAAACAGGAGACATGGCTGCCATGTCCAACATTCTTTGAGCTTAATTTGGAATGAGATTTTGGATATCAAAACATACATTTAAAGATGCCAGCTTAGTGATTTCTCTTTTCTTCTGCATTTTACTGGTCAGGGTTGGTGCTCGCCAGTATATGATGAATACAGCACCAAGCAAAACTTAGAAAAACCATGAGGAGAGCAGCGACTATTTTCCTGCTTTCTAAGCAACTTAAGGGAACTCCCTTCTACCAGAGCAAATTGCATCATGCAGGCCACACTCCATGCAGGCTGATGCTACTTCATATCCAAAGGATGCCTTGCAGCCTCAGTGAATGTTGATCTGGATTTAACCAACATAACAGGGATCAGATTTTTGCCCACTGGGAGCTGTCAATGAATGCAAAGTGTGACGTAGTGCTTATCTAGCATGCACACGAGGGACCCTGCTGCAAATCAGGAATGACTTCACTAAATCCAGTGGAGCTGAACAACCATAAATGAGCAGAATGAGGCCCACGCATTATCCCAGGCTAGCATGCTATCTTTAGCAGGCCCTAATGAATTCAGCTGCAGCATGTAGTCATTAATCCCAGTGGAAGGAGCAGCTCACTATTACATGACCTAGGCTTGCAAGAGTTTGCTATTAATGCACCGGCTTGCTGTCCTACTGCAGAACCCTCCATGGCTCCAGGACTGGGGGAAACACGAATTACCCTGGACTCAGCCAAAATCTTGCTAAGGCTCTTTCAGCACCTTCCAGCACAAGTAAGAAGGGAGGAAAGGCTGGGGTAATAGATGGCACACAGGGCCCAGAAATTGTTTATGATGCAAATATGTTTAAAAGTACTGCCTTGCCTCCTCTGGGAAAAGGAGCTTAAAATTGAAGTCTAATGATAACAAATGATTGTTAATGAGTTGTCTAAACATAATAGATGGAAAGAATTAAAAGCCTAGAATAAACAGGGTTTCATTAAAGAACAATAAAGAAACAACACAAATTTCATATCTTAGAATAAATGGGCCCTTGTGGTCTCACTGGGAGTGGAGGGCACTGAGGTGGGTGCATGGGCTGGGAAGCTGAGTCCTCTCCTGCCTGGATGCACTCCCTGGACCCAGAGCTCTGGTGCCTGGGCAGCGCTCACTGGCAGGAGCAGCTTTGAGGTGGCTGCCAAGGGCTTCATTCTCCACAGCCTGTGCACGTGCTGGACCTGCAGCATATGAGGAATCCCACCAGCAGTCCTCAGGTGCTTGAAAGCAGGCACTTGCTCAAGTGTCCTGCTTAAGCACCTCACAGCACCTGTCAGCACTCTGAGATGGAGAGGAAGACAGGTTTTGCTCAGAGGTGCTTACAGCCAGGATCTGGCTAACCCTGGCACTGGAAACCTCCATGACCTCAATTTAGGCAGACCATGTAGCCCTTCCCTAAAGCGCCAAATTATGGTTCCAGGGTCCACAGAACTCCCTGGGGAATTTGAGCTGTTCCTAAGTGAGTCTGCAAAAGTTACTGAGAAAGGCAAGCTCAAACCAGCTGTATAACAATCTATAGATTGTCTTTTAGGCCCTTCAGAGACAGATATATTTTTTTTAGGAGCACACCGATAAAATTAAAGTTGAAAATCAGTTCTCTAGAAAAGTGTGCTACTGAGAATGTGAAATTCTGCAGAGATTTCACAAATGGTTCATCAGAGTGTTAGATGCCAAGAGCACACACCATATTTCATCTCAGTGTGTGGCAGATGGCATATTGTGGATAGATTTTAGACCAAGATTTTATTAAGGACATGTGAAGAGATGATCCATAATACCTTGGTGGGTTTGTTTCCAAGACTGTCTGCATTTGGCATGGTGACATTATTATTGTTATTTGTGTGTGGTGGAAAACTTTTAAATTTCAAAGTTGTTTACAGACTTTAGAGCAGATTTCTACTTCAGGTTTCATTTTAAATCATCCTCTGGACAGGAAAAGTATTCTGCAAGCCAAGTTTAGAGTCTGGGAGTCTGACTTGGCTTTTACAGTTTTTCATTAAAAGGAAATGAGGGGCAATAGTCAAAAACTGAAATGATGTGGCAAAAAATACATCAGGATTTCCTCATGAAACACTGCATTTACTATTAATTTATTTTAAAAGGCCCTTTTTTCTCTAGGAATTAGAAAGAAAAAAAAAAGGTGAATCTCAAGACTCTTCCCCCCAGCCCCACATTTTCTGTTTGTTGATTTGGAGATCTTGTTTGTATTTCAGGAAGGGTTGCATGTTCAGCAGAGTGTATGTGAGAGCAGGAGTTTTTGCTGCGGTGACGTGTCTGTGTTTCGGAGTGTGTCCGTGTCCAAGTGTAATGTACTTGTCTTTACTGATATGCTTTGTGATGGTGGATTGCAGATCTGACAGGCTCTCTCTGTGTGTTTGTAAAGCTGTGTAGGGCTCAGTGCTAGAAGACCCCAGTCTTGACAAAAACCCTGGAACAACCCTAACATTCAGGTGGGGCTGGCTGCTGCCTTTATTCATGGTAATTTGTACTTCACCTGGTGGCTGGTTTACCTGGGAACACTTGTGAACTGTGCCACACAAGTGCGTGATAAACCAGGCTTGAAACAATCCAGGCAAGAATTGGTGCTGTGCAGAGTTGGAGCTCAGCACCGTTTCCCAGTTGTAACATGGCTCCCTCATAACAAGGTGTCTTTCTTTTTCTTAATTAAAAACATGAACTTTGTTTTTGAAATATGCTGTTTGGAAGTTTCTGTTGAAACTGGAAAATGATCAAGTTTTCAATATCGGTTTACGAATATATTTTTAGAATTACCTAGAAAAAGATCCTACCTCCTTTCTTCAAATCAATGGCAATTGAGATTACAAATAAAATGAGATTTTACATAGGAACAAGAATGTTGTTACATTTTCATTAATACGAATTAGCATTAGTATTATTGTTGTTACCCTCTCGTTAGTAGTATTGTTAAATGTATCTCCTTGTGTGCTTAGGCTTAATGTAGCATAGTCTGCCTTTCTGAGGACATTTGGCCCTACAGCTGGGCATGGGAGAATTTGGGGTCCTGCTGTACCTGTGACATTGTCAGTGTTAAACACGACTGTGCAAAGGCATTGAAAGAGTTGGGTGAATCTCTGACCATATTTGCATTGAACTCTGTATGTGACTGTGTGGGGACACATCCATGTGGATATATTGCTAGGCCTTCAGAGATGAGATCTGGAAGCTCAAAGCCCTGCTCCTTGGCAGCTGCTAAAGTTTCTGGCACAGTGAGAGAAGAAGGAAACCTTCCAAATTCTTCTCGTGCAGTTGGTTGATGTAACAATGCAGACAGGAGGTTCATATCTGAGCCCCTTGCAACCAAGGTATTCTCGAGAAAAACTTAAGCCAAATGGATCCAATTCCCCAAACAGATCAATTTGAGTAAAACTCAGTTTGATTAAATGAAATTATATGAAAACATTCTGACTGGCTCTAGTGAGGAGTATCACAAGTGGCAGTTTGAGACTTGAATTGGGGATTCCAATGCCTGGCATCACAGACAAAATTCACCCCATGATTTCATACACAGGAGTGTACTAATCCCCCTGGACATTTGTGTTTATTGAGCTTGCATCCACAGGAGTGTGCCTTGCTGGCTGAGCAGCTTGTGTCACACCTCAGGAGTCTGCATTGGGTGGACTTGATGCTGCTGTGCAGTGCTTAAAGCAGTACTGGTGCAAGCAGTGTTGGTTTAATGGCTGGTGTGCAGGTCTGGGAAAATCACAGAATTACAGAATGGTTGAGGTGGGAAGGGACCTCTGGAGGTCATCTTGTCCAGGCCCCCTGCTCAGGCAGGGCCACCCAGAGCCAGTTTCCCAGGACCATGTCCAGGCATCCCTGCTGGTCTCCCTGGCTGTGGTTGCAACTGCAAGGAAAGTTGTGAGGCTCAGTTAGGCAGCACGGGCGCTGCCAGTAAATCATTGTGCAGTTCAGGCTGTTTTTCCCCTACTGGAGTCCATAGAGAATCAGACAGACTGTGCTGAGCTGGTCCCATCTGCACCCAACCTGGACAGCAGCTTTATCTTGCCTTGTAAAACTGCAGAGCTCTGTGACAAAAGAGTTAATCTCTGCCTTTGTTTCTCTTCCTCTCTCTCTTCTCTCTTGCTGCCGACTGAAAGGCAAGATGAGAGCAGATCCATCAGTGTCAGCTGCTTTCAGCACATCAGCACTTTTGGGGGGTTTATTGGGGACTAGTCCATCAGCAGTGCTTCCAAACTGCAACCACGCTGCAGACATGCCCCTCCTCCTGCACGGCAGCCAGGCTGCCTGGGGAAGCAACGCCAGGACCCCGGTGCCACTGGCCAGGGGCTGGGTGATAAATGACTGCATGAGGCATCTCCATGGCTAGCGAAGTCCAGAGGGTCGGCCAGAGCCAGGCTTCTGGGGAGGCAGCAATGAAACCATATTAATTTCTGGGCGTGCGTCCATGTGTGTCTGTGTGTCTGTACTGTCTGAAATAATACACTTGACACAAACACACATGCTTCACTTCCAACACATAGAGTAACACGGGAGAGGGCTGAAAGGGAGAAAGCAATCTGATTGACAGCTTAATGAAGCAGTTCATAATAGCAATGGATATTATAACCTTAGAAACAGCTTGTAAATACCCAGTTGCTTTACATGTATAAACATACTCCCATGCTCAGGTCTGTGTATATATATTTGCCTATTTATGAAATATATATGCATATGTAAAAGGTGCAGGAATGTGAAATCAATGCTCTGAAGCGAAACCAAAGAATAAATAGAAGCTGGATAAAATTAAGCTTCATTAGCCTAGCAGCCATATATATCCCCTGCCTTTTATTTTACTCCTAGGGCTGGAAGTCTTCCAAAGCAGTGGAGGGACTTAGAAGCATGCATCTGACTGACTTGCACTCCTAAGCCCTCTTGGTATGCTTGAAAACTCCACCTTTGTGGGATTTGTTTAATTGGTGGGTTTTTTTTTTTCTTCTTCTTTTTTTGTTTTGTTTTGTGGGTTTTGGGGAGGGGGCGTGTGTGGGTGTGTGTTTGTTTGTTTGCTTGCTTGCTTGGGGTTTTTTTGTGTTTGATTTGCTGTTTTGTTTTTAATCCCAGTGTTTTGGGAAGGGCAAGCCCATCCACAAAAGGCTGGGAAATTGTGTTAGCATGAGGAGAGTGGAGTTTGAACCCATATCTAATCCAGGGTTTTGACTAATTCCTCATCACTTTGGTATGCCACCCTTTGAAAAGCTAGATGTATCTTTTACTAGGCAGATATTGGGATGTCATTGTTTGCTTCTGTATTGTATATATCCGTGGGAATTTCCCAGTGTATTCTGGACTGGGGCAATGACTTACACAACAATCCTTTCTCTCTTTTGTGGGACCTATTAGCAAATATAAATAGCAACATACTGAGCTCTTGTGGATGGGCAACAACCCTGGAGCTGAAAAAGCAAGTTCAGCATGACTAAGGACCTTTAGCTTTTCATTTCATGACTCTGCTTTTATTTGTAAGCCTCAATTTTACAGTAAGATAATTCTCCTAGGTTCTTCTCCTAGCTCCTCTTAGAGAAAAACAGGAGGAGATGAGAAGATTTCTCATACCTACAAAGAAGTGTTAGACTTGCCAGTTCCCAGCACTATTTCTAAGCATCATGGCTGTGGATGAAAAAAAATCAAAGAACCAAGTGTACTGGGAAGGATCAGAGCCACAAGTTGATAGAACCCAAATCTACACAATGGAAAGTTGATTTTATCACATTGAAGTTTAGTTCAGACTTCAACTCTTGTGAAAATCCTCAGCAAATTCCCATCTAAGACTATACAGTTCAGTTCCTAGCCTCAAGTCTTCTGGAAAGAGTTGTGCCAGATATTTTCTTCCCTGACGGGAATTCCAAGATAAGAGCACTTAAGAGGTGGGATATGTGCAGAGATTACTGATGTGGTGTGGCACCATGCAAGGAGCACAGATACACATACAATGTGCAAAAAACCATGCCTGCAAGTCTCTAGCCACACATGCTTGTGCTTTCGCTACTGCAGCAAGGGATCCTTTTATTTATATGGCAACTTGCACTGTCTTGATCTCTCTCTTGACCACAGCTCTTGATGAGCTTGTGATCTGAGTTTACAGGCAAAACAGTCAAGCCAAGTATTTCTGTGTTAATCTTACAGCTGTGGAACAAATGTAATTTGTCCCTGAACATCTGCAAAGCTGAAGACAGCTGGGAATGGGACTCACATGTCCAGCATGGTAAGGTCATTATTTCTGTTTGTCTAGACTGGTCAACTATGCTAAAGCAACACTGGCTGAACATTTGCACAGAAGTGAATAGCTCTGTATCTTAGTTTCTAGGAGTATCAGAGCTCTGTAACTGGGAATCCTCTGGTTTTGGGTGCAGTTTGAACCACTGTCTTAGAATACTGTTCTGCCTAGCCTCCCCTGTTCTTCTTCATCCCTAGAATTAGTGTCTGCAGTCACTCTCCACAAGCATTTTTAACCCTGAACTGTGAAATAGAGGAGGACAAGTTGACTTAAGGATGAGTGGAGATTAGAGGTGAGAGAAGTTTGATCTGAAGCCTGGAGAATTAGTGTCCTTGCATCAGGGATTTGCCCTTAATTCACCAGTGGGGAGGACTGCCAGGTTTGAGCAGACTGATGCTGCCCATGCAATTCTCTCCCCTGCCCCAGAGACCAGAGAGGGGCTGGGTGTTGGTAGGCAGTTGGTGCCAACTTCCTGTGGGAGCAGTGGGTTAAGGAATGGGAGCTGGCAAGGTCTCCCTGCCTTTGGTGGTGAGGAGGAGCAGGCTATGCACGACAGCTCAGCTGTCTTCTACCGCCCAGGCCAGCCAGCCAGATCCGTGAGGCCTTCCCAATCAGCGCAGCAAGCTCAGCTTTGCTGCCGTCAGCACTGCTGAGAGCAGAGGCTGAGGATGGGTGAATCCAAATATCCGGATTGCATGGATATTGGCTGGAAGCATTCCACCATATCCGTGTGGCTGCCTTTGCGTGATATTCATGCTCATCAGAAAATTAATTATTCCATTCAGCAGGCTCTGTGAGCTGGGAGGATTACCTCTCAATACCTGGAGTTCCTCCTGGGGGTGGGAGAGGTGTGTGAGTGAAAGAGAGAGCGAGCTTGTCTGTCTGTGTGCCTGCGTATCAACAGGGTGTGTTGTGGACACAGATGTGTACAGACAGCAAGAGATTGTACCTGACTGCAGATACAGGCAAGGAATTGCACGAATAATGCAGAAATAAGGAAGATGCCTTAGCTGTGTGTCTGTGAAAGATAGTGCCCTTGGGGATGCTGAGTGGCTTTGCATACCAGAAAGAGAAGTGTTTTCTTCCAAGCAGGTGAGCTGTGTACAGGTAGCAGAGGGTGCAGGGCCTGGGTAGGTGGCAATGCCTCTTTGCCTTTATTTGTGTGAGGGACATATGCATGGCCAGACTGTGTCATGCTTTTTAGATCTACCTTCAGAAGGGTTGGTATGTATTTAATACAAGACTAAACCTGCCCATGGTTTCCTGTGTACTTGTGCTTACAGCAGGAGAAAGCTCATGTGTACACAATAATTATTGAAAAACTGCACATGTGGTGGAAAAACTGGTGTCAGCTGGCATCACATTAGTACCTGTGATTTTGACTATGGCCCTCCTAAACACAGCTCCAGTTCTTGTCTTTCTTGTAGTACAGCTGATCAACCCCATGTACCTCAGGGGCTAACTTAATATCAGCAAGTAAGCAGAATCAGGTCTTGTGATATTTAAAAAGAAAAGTTTGCACCTCAGTTTGAAAGCTTTCCTGCAATCCTCCAAGTAACAGGATATTTTTTTCCCATATGGGGTAGTATGATCTGTATATGTGCATGAGCTGGGGTTTTCCAGCTGCAGCAGCAGGGAGTGACCTTTTCTGGAAAGCAAAATTGTTTCATTAAGGCTTGGCTTTGAGAGCACCCTGATTGGCTCTGCTAGGCAGCACAGCACGGAGTTTCAAGCTCGGGGTATTCTTGGAAATTTGTGTTATTAATTGAAAGCTTATTAATGGCAAACACAGGATGACATTTTACATGGTTTAGTTATGTTCTGTGAGTCATTGGTACAAAGCAGTCTCAGCCACAAGGCAAGGAATCTCCTGCCGTAACTGATAACAGTGGAGCAATAACAGCTCAGTTCCCACTAACTGGTCCTGAGGCGACAGCCACAAGCCTTGCAAGTGTCTGATCATCTCTCTCAGGAGAGGAGGTCACCCTCTCCTCTGAGGTGGTCACTCATCCTGGGGTTAAGGGAAATCTCAGAGGAAAAGCATACTAAGTCACTGAGGTAATAAGCACTGGTTTGTTACTAGTGGGCTTCAGAATTTTGGCCCCTCTAAATCTCTGCAATTGCCCTTAAAAATAAAAAGGCCCTGAAGTGAGGGCACTGCTGACATCACAAGGGAAGTCAGTAGTCCCATCTCTAGAACAGGATATGTGATATTGTTCTAGGTAATTAAACTTTGTTGTACTGAACTGTGGCTGGGTTCTCTGGAATAATGCTTGAGTCCCATTCTGTCGTATTTGAGATGTGGGTCAAGTCTGGTTTATAGGGCAATAGTGAAAGCATTTGTCTTTGAAAGGGAATTGAATATTCCTTCTAATATCCTGCAGAAAAAGTCAGTTTCCTCTGTCCAGCTTCACAAGCTGGTCAGTGCCATATACTATAGAATTATAGAATATACTGAGTTGGAAGGGACCCACAAGGATTATCAAAGTCCAGCTTCTGGCCCTGCACAGGACATCCTCAAAAGTCATGCCATGTGCCCAAGAGTGTTGCCCAAACACTTCCTGAAACTCTATCAGGCTGGTGCTGTCACCACTTCCCTGGGGAGCCTGTTCCAGTACCTGACCACCCTCTGGGTGAAGAACCTTTTCCTAATGTCCAGCCGAAACCTCCCCTGACAACTTCAGGCCATTGCCTTGGGTCCTGTCACTGTCACCACAGAGATCAGTGTATGTCCATTCTCTTCCCCTCACGAGGAAGCTGTAGCTGCAGTGAGGTCTCCCCTCAGTGTCCTCCTGTCCAGGCTGAACAGACCAAGGGACCTCAGCCTCTCCTCATGCAGCTTCACCTCTAGACTCTTTACCATCTTCGTAGCCCTCCTCTGTGCTATCTAAAAATCAAAATGAGATTCTTGTTGAAACAAGAAGAGAACAAATGTCTTAGATTCTTAATGTATTTTTAATGAAAGTGATATTGCCCAGCCAGTTTGTGAATATGTCCACCTAGTCCATGAAAGGTACATTATTTTAAAGCAGATTTCTGAACACCATCATCCATAGTTATGTTTATTTTTCTTACACGTATAGGCATAAGCCAAGCAGGCATTCTGCTAGGACAGGCACTTCTGTAAGCCATAGCCATGGATCTGCAGCCTCTTTTGTCTGGGAAGAAAGTTTGTACAAAACGCTCAAATATCCCCATCAATCCTCTTGGTCCCCCCCTTCCCCCCTGCTATGTGTGCACCTCACCCTATGTGACAGAATTCCCTGGATTCTTTCCCAGGCACGCTGAGGGTAGTTAAACTCAGTGTCATCACATGTGGCTTTGCTTATGTTACTGAGGTTCCTCAGGGAAGCACTTGTCATAAGCTCCTCTTTGGTCCTCAGAAAAGCAGGTGAGAGTTTTCCAAAGCTTGGCCTTGGGCTGGCAAATTGACCCTCTGGGACGGAAGAAGCAAGGGAAGAGATGGTGGGACGCCACCACCATCTGGGTCTGTAGAAATAACAATACATGCCCCCCTTCACAAAGGAAGATCCAGTTGTGGGTGTCAACTGGATTGTTCCTTGTTTGGGACAACTTCTAGAGCACTCTGTCTGTACAGAGTGGGGAGGGAACTTTCCTGGAGGATCTGTTAGATCTATAGATCTGTGGGACGTGTGTGGTCTGTTACCCGTATTCGGTGCTGCAGCGCCACTCTGCAGCTACAGCTCCATCACTGACTGGAGCTGGGTACAAACAAATTCCTCTCTGCACTGCTGAGAGCTGTACAGGGGAATATAGACAGCAGAGCTCCTCTGCACTCCCTTGTCCAGCAGCAGAATTATTTCCAGAACTGCATTGTAGGCACTGGGAGGAGATTATAGGCCAAGCACTTAAACTCTTCCACCCTGGTTAGCAAGAGCCCCACAGCTGTGGATTGTCTGATGCCAGCAAATAAACCAGATGGACGACAGGGATGGAGACAGGCCAAGCTGGGATGGAAAGCATAGTGTGCCCTCCTGTCTTAATGGGCTTCTGAAAGATGAAGTAGCACAAGCTGCAAAGAGCCTTCAGCTGCAAAGCTCCGTGTTCAGGTGATAGGAAACAGGACCTACTCTTTTTTGTGGGACTTCAGATGTGGCTTGTTGGAATCTCCTCTAACACCACAGGATGAAGGGTGATGTGCCTACAGAAAGGTGGGACATTTCCAGACTTCATTGGAGAGAAGAATCCAGATCTACAGCTGCAAAGAGCAGTGGGTTTGGGAAGAAAAATCCAGCAGTCATTGTGAGAGATATCATAGACCGTATGCACACTAGAGTGTATCACTGCAGTTGCCTGTTCTGGTTAGCAGGTTGCAGGAAGATAAAGCCCACCCAATCTGCACAGGACAGTGATGGGTCAGTGCTTCTGATCAACATATGCTGCTTTTACCTGGCTATTCCTCCAGCACTTCNGACATATGCTGCTTTTGCAAGGGGCCAGACCTGGCTATTCCTCCAGCACTTCATGTCTGTGATTTGTTATCTGAGTGATGGCAAGGCCTATAACTCAGATCAAACTATCTTTGTGCTAAGTGCTTTATGTACAAGTCTGATGAGATTCAGGTCCAAAAGGAGCTTTCTCCCATTAACAGATTTCTCCCATTAACAGAACATCAATTTATGGATAGGCTATCTCAAAAGGCTGTGAGAAAACCACAAGACTTAATTTCACCAGCTTCTCAGGGTCCCCAGACTCCAGCTCTCTTCAAAACTCAAGGCAAGGCAACCTACCCTTGTCTGTGCATCTCTGTTGACCATTTAGGCACCCCAAGTTTGGTGCCCCCAAATAATGAGTGACTTGAATAACTCATGGATGTCTTGAGTTTGAAGGTGACAGAAAATGCCCCAGGACTTTGTATATATAGGATCGCTTGGAATCATACATGGAGTCCATTATCAGTGCTGAGAATTTAACTTGGTCCTAGTGTTATGCCTTAGTTCCATAACTGGCTTTCCTCCCAACAGTTGGAATTTTTCAAAATGTAGCAGCAAGTATGTTCAGCACTAGAATATGCCTACTGCATGCTTCGGGGTACTTTGAGTTTAGGGTATTCCAGTTTTACTAGGAGATCAGTCTCTCACACCAGGAAACACAATCTACAGGAGTCTCTCTCAAAATAAAGGGTTGAGCCTCAGTTCAGTGCCTCTTCAAGCTAGGCCAAGCTGCTTGCAAGTCTGTTTTGGAAAGGATTACTGAACACACCCCTCAGTGTGCTGGAAAATCACCCCTGCTGGTAACAGGTACTGTCCAGACAGATTACATTGTGTTTATGGGGTTCAGTGTGGAGGGGTGGATACAGGACATCCTTGCCAGGCTGTTTATGGCTGTAGAGGAGTGTGCCCTTCCTAGGTGTGATCCTCATCTCCACCATTTGTCCTTCTTCCTCTATTCTGCCATCCCTGAAGCAGCCTGGATTGGTTATAGCCCACGTTACAGTGGCCAACCTGCAAAGAGAGAGCCAGAAAAAGTTAATGTGGAGTTCTGGTCTACTCCCAGGATGCATTTGGGCTGCAGCCCATAATGATATGTATAATTGCGAAGGCCTGCCAAAAAAAGCAGGCTGGATTTAATTGAGTCAACACACTGCTATTAATAATAAAATGGCAGAGACTTTGCTATTAATCACTTGTGCTGGCTTTATCACAGGCAGTCTCGGCTATCTGGCTACCAAACAAGACCTTTAAAAAAAAATGGTGCAGTGGAAAAGTTACTAGCGGGAATACACCTGCTAACAAAATAAACCTTGTAAACAAAATGTTCCTTGCAGAAGAATGTTCTATTTGAAGGGAGGTCTTATTTGGGAGGCAAATGGGACTATGTCAAATGGCTATGTCCTGCAGAAAAGTCCTCTTTTTATAGGAACAGATCACTGGAGGATGCACTTGGCAAATGGTGCATCTTTGGAAAAGGTATGCTTGATAAAG
The DNA here is from genome assembly GCA_013398275.1 of Promerops cafer. Taxonomy (NCBI): domain Eukaryota; kingdom Metazoa; phylum Chordata; class Aves; order Passeriformes; family Nectariniidae; genus Promerops; species Promerops cafer. Next base: position 116,440 of record VZSE01015366.1, read on the forward strand.
GACTTTGTACAGGGTGGGAATAAAGGGAGAAATGAGTCCTCCAAAGAGAAAGGTAATTGCTGCAGCACAGCCCAGAGAGGAATGCATCTGTTACTAGTAAATGGAAAACACCATATCCAGTGAGTGACTGAACAAAAATGGAAATGCAAACTAAATAGCATGCCTGACACCAAAATTGCAGCCCTCCTTGTAGAGGGCTGGATAAACTGTGGTATATTGAGGTGGATGGCTGGATGTAGAGCTCTGTACCCCAACGTGGATGCTGCCAACACTGCATATGCAGCACCTCTGAAGGAGTAGGATCTGGTCTTCTGAGGGCTCTTCAAGGCCTAGAAGTGCCCTCTTCCCTACGACCTGACTTGGTGTGGAGGAAGGGCTTGATGGGGCTCCAGCCCTTTCACACATGCTCCATATTTGCTTTCATGCCCATGTTCCCTCCTGGTGAACTTGCACCAGTGCCTGAGGCTGGTACTGTTTCCTCGTGGCAGTGCAGTGCATTTTTAAAAGCTGCCCCTGCTGAGGTTGTTATCGTAGCAAACATGGAAATGACAATCTTCACTTTTGCTTGAGTAGAGCAGCTTGTGGTGACTATGTCTGGGAAGGCAACATGTGGCAAAAACATCTGAAACCCAGGAAGAAGAAAATAGGCTTGAAAACCTGAGCAGGGAACAGGATGTGTCTGTAGGCAGAGCCAAAGATTGTAGAGCAGGTAGAAGAGCAAACAGTACAAATACAATATATTGTTTTAAGTCTAAGACATTGTGAGACTCAAAAAGATTACTCTTTGAGCAGACAGCTGGAAGGGGAGAATCCCCTGACTTCCACATTTAAGAATGCCAAAGGAATGGATCTTTTCTTCTCTTCCAAGTTTTCCTACAGAAAGGGATAAATTTTCTCTACACCAGTGCAAAAAATCTCTGTGCATCACGCACCAAGTAGTCAAGCAAAATAAATGATTTAACAGGATAAAAGGCCTCTTTCTGCTATGAATTAACAAGGTCCATAAATGAAGGCAAACATTATCCCTCAGAAGGAAAGAGAAAAAAGAAAAGAGAAAGGAACAAAAAAAAATCCCAGAAAAAAATTATCCACTTCCTGCTGTTTTCCTTTCCTCCCCATAAAGCTAGTGTCTTATCCTCAGAGAAATTCACTTCATTGTTAGAAATAGCCAAAATTGGCTTGCAACTAGTAAAGATGCCAAGAATTTGCACCTTGCTCTGTGACCTAAAGCAAAAATGACATGAACATTGACAAATTTGACAAGGAAATTTGTGCAAAAAACAACTTCTATTTGGCTAGCCAAGCAGCAAATATGTCGGATGATATGCTTTATTAAGCAATCCATTTTTCAGCAATAGCTGCACCATCTGCAAAGGTTAGTGTGCATCAGGCTTTCCACAGAATTTCATCTGCGTCTGCAGCTAGGTGCAACACACGACCACATTTTTCATGTACATACAATTTTGGATGCAAATAGAATACTTGATGAAAGAGGTGACCTTCCGGACTGACTTCCCCCATGCAGTAAAGTCACAGGCGCAGAAGCAGCTGAGAGAAACATACCTCTGCCTGGAGGGAGGCAGGGAGTGGCAGAGAGGAAGGAAGGGGAAAGTGAGACATAAAAAGAAGAGGGAACTTCAAGAAAAAGTGTTTCCCCAAAAAATGGCTTGGTGCATTGCATAGCAGAGACTCTGCACTTGTACCAGTCCAAGTGGAGTGGAAACTGTTGTTTGAGGTTGCTGCAGTTTTCTTCTGGATGATATCCATCTCTCCATCTTATAGTTTTTCTCTTGTTATCTTGTGTAGTTCCTGCTACTACACTGTCTAAAGATCATTGTCTTTCATTGCTCCCTCTCACAGTTTGCATTGCAGACTTGTCATGTCTTAGGGATGGACCATTTACCTTATTGCTACTACAGCCCCTGCCTATGGCTGCTGGATCTCCTTCGGAACATCCTTGGCTTAACAGGATGTATTTTCTAAAACCAAGGAGGGGAAGCATTGCTTTCAAGTATTAGTCAGACATACCTATTTTCTGACTGGTTTGGGGGTTTTTCCTTTAAGTCATGATGGTCTTGCCTCTGTATTTCCCTACACTATTTTCTAGTGGATGGATATGGCCTTTCATGTCCTGTCTGCCCTACATTAGGTGAAATCAACTCTTCCCTAGTCCCCAGTCTTCTTCCCCAAGTGTATGCTGTACACATGGCTCCCTACGCCTCATTGATGGTTGCTGGTTATAAATTCATGTTCTCAATCCCTACTCCACTTAGCTGAAGTTGGATGCCATCCCAGTGCCTTGCAACTGTCCCTGGTCCAGTGGAAAGTTTAATCTGCCAGTTCATGCCGTGCTGTCCTATGGGGAGAGTTCAGTTCAGTGCAGCTCCACACTGCACAGAGAGAAGCTCATTAGCAGGACATGGTAGTGTCTGATGACACTGTGGTCCAAGAAGGCATCATTAGGCACAAAATGTTTTCTGTAGCTCTCTGAGATTTCCTAGTAACTTAAGGAATTCAGACACAGCTACTGTGGGGGCACAGATGAAATGGGGAGCAGAGATGTGCTCTCCAAGGGCTGTCTCCCGTCTGTGTCTTTTACAGGAGCAGATATGGGACAAAGCCTTTGACTCCTTTTTGACTCCTTGGATCCTTGCTGCAAAAGATGCAGATGGGACTGGCTGGGCCTGGCAGGCAGACTCTTCCCTGGTTGGCTGCTAAGTGGTGTTAAGTGATGAATGTTAAACTTAACAAGGGGACTTACAGATTTACGTAAGGATTTTACTGCCTGCCAGGTATAAATGATGGAGCAGCTTTGATCTTTAGGGGGATCAGTACTGGAAGTGATTTAAACTAAAGTTAATAAAACTGCTTAAAACTGTACTCTGTAGTCCCACAGGCTGAAGGAGCCCTTGGTCACTTGACTGCTCTAAGTAAAAATTGTTCACATTTATGAGGGAGACCAAATCCCACTGGTGTTAACTGTGTTTCCAGCTGAATAATAAATGGTATCTTCCAAGAGTCCTGCAAGTCCTTCCCTATGTGCACTGCAGGTCCCACAACCTGCTGGAGCCCCCAAGCTGTAACCCACAGATACCAAAAAAGATAGACCCTTTGTAGTTCTGTAGGCTTTTTTCATCCATTCTCCACTTCATAGTCCCTACACCAGGTCTGATCCTTTTGCCATTTTGTAGCATGTCACAAGCTATTGTTGGAGCTTTTAAAAATTTTGCCATCAAGTGAAATTCTGGAATTCTTGGTGCGTTTTACCTTTGGAGTTTACTGACCAGCAGTGACAAGTACATGCCATAAGCATTAAAATTTCATTAGCTTCATGGGAGACTTTGCCACCATGTACCTTTAGAAATTGGACATCAGATTACAGATTTTATGAATGGTCCAGTACTGTCTTCTTTCACTGCAGTGCATCTTAAGAAAGTTCCTCATGAAGGTGAAAATTATAATTTTTAATGGGGGATCTGTTTTCTGTCTCCCAGGAATCAGTCACCTCCCACAATATAATCAGGAGTATTTCCACTGGGAATTTCCATAACGTCCCCCAATGAAACAATGTGAGCTGCAGTGGGCAGGATGCTCAGATGTTGGTGCAAAGAGGACTTGTGCAAGCTGCACTGATTCAGGTGAAGAAGTGGCTTTTTTGTAGCTATCAGAGAAGTTGATGGGATTTACTAACACCCCTGCATTAGCCCAGCTCATTAGGTTTGCAACTGAGAACGAATTCCACGCATTAATTTTGCTCGCAGCTATGAAGCAAACAGGCCATCCCTACATGCCAGGGATGTCTACTGTCAACTGGAGTCACCAGGCTGTCCCTCCACAGACACACACAAATGGAAGTCATCTTGCTATTGCTATAGGGTTTTCTAATTCTCCTGCCACTTCCTAGAAACTCTTTAACAACTACCAGAATGCCTTCTGTCTGCTTGGTAACAAAACAAGCAGCCTTTCATGGCCCTTTCTAGAAACCAGTGATTGGCAGCCACTGAAATTGAATTAGCAGTAGCTCACCACTGGTAGAAAAAATACTTTTTTGTTTTTTATTTCAGCCCAGTGCACTGTTAGTGATGAAACTCTGCAGCACAATGATTTGATGAGGCCATGATCTTGGAAAGATACAAAAAGAGGTGGACTGTTTCAGGCAGATCATGAGGAAATCCTGAATTATAAAGGTACAGTCAGCTCTGGGATGGGATTTGCTCTGTGGGGGAGCCAGCTGGAAACTGCCAGTGCTTGGGAGGAAGTTGCATGAAAATCTTGTTACTTGTACCTTGTTTTATAATTACCTCTTGCAGAGTGTGGGTTTTTTCCTGAATTACAGTCACTGTTGGAGACAGGTTATGGGCTTAGACAGACCACTGGCTGGACAGCCTGGTATTTCCTGCATTCTTACTTCCACAGATCCTCTAATAGCCCTGCTGCCTGGCTTTGTCCTGCTATTGTGTCTCACTGTGAGGATGGTCTGTGTCTGAGATTGTCGGGGGATTTCTGCAGACAGATTCTAGTGGTATTTTCAGAGCCCCCTGATTTGCTCCTCACACTCCTGTAGCATTTTCTAAATTCCCTGGGGGCCGAGGGTCATCTCTCACTTTACATGGGATAAATTGATAATGACACAATGAAATCGGTCATGATGAAATGGCTCCAATTTTATTACAGTGGGAGGGGATTTTGGATCTATGTTTCTGTTGTGTTGTCTCAGGAGCTGTGCTTGCACCGGTGGCTTTTTGCCAAAAATTTCCAATGGTATTTTGAAGTCTCCTGTTCCATCCTATATCTTGACACTAGATTCAGCCAACTGTTTCCAGAGGTTTTCTGGGTGTTTCCAGAGGTTTTCTCTGCGTTTCCAGAGAAGACCTTCCTGTTGCATCTTGCAGCAGCCTGTCTGTTTGCTGTGGCTGGATTTTTGTGGGGCCAGAACTGTTGTGTTAGAGAATGAGGGAAGTGATAGATCATCTAGTGAAGACTACCATGGCTAGAATTTGCTCCTCATCCACCTGTCAGGGCAAGAGAAGAAGCAGTTTGGGAAGCGTGACTCGATTTGGGGCCATTTTCTTGTGGCTCCTATTTCTCTCTTTCCTTGTAGCACTGCATCAGACTAAGGGCTAAATCCCAGCAGCTTTCTAACTCCCTTGAAAAAGACGCTATATGTCCCTTGAAGTGTGGGGAAATCAGGCATATTATGCCCTGAGACTCCTTTGAACCCGACCCTCTGCTCTCAGCTCATTTCTGCTTCCTGGTATTTTTCCTGTGCTGCAGTGTGGAGTAAAGCACTGAAGTACTCAGACATGATAAATCCATGCTGGTTTCCTTACTAAACAATTGGGCCCAGGTTGGATAGAGAACAGAGAACCCTCCAACCCCCCAAGAGTTCTTTAAATGAAACCCCAGGCAGGTATTTCAGCCCAGTTAGCTGGGCGTTCTATTATGGCCTTTGCTACAGAGTAAAACCAGTTTTTCCAAAGGACTCTGGTAGCAACCTCTTAAAAAAGGACTTGTGGCCCCTCCTCAGTGACCTTTCCTTGTCAAATGCTACATGCTGTGATGTTCCTACACAATAGAGAACACTCTGCTCTCTATGTACTTGGCAAAGGAAGAAATGGCTTTTTTAATCTCATTGCATGAATTATTGGCAAAACGTTTGAAGTGGCTCCAAGATTCCTCTCTGACTGACTTGCATTTTCTCAGGAGATTTGTGTAGTTTGGGAGTTTGGAACCTGTAACTGAATAACTCACAAAAAGCATTTGCTACTTTTTGAAAGGATGCTGTGTCCTTGCAGAAAAACCACTTCATCTGCTGCATCACCATCTCTTTGCAGAGGACAAGCCTTGCTGGGTGTCCCCTCAGAGGATACCCACCCCTTCTGCTGCCCCACCTGGCCCCCAGCAGAGATATTGCCTGGAGGCAGTGGGGCTCTGCCCTGCCAGGCCTTGGGCAAACATCGGTGTGTGCCAGCACTTGCCCTGAACCGTCTGTAGAGACAGGGCATGGAAACACAGGCAGCAGTGTGGGGTCATGTATAGAGGAAGTGCCAGAGCTGGGATTAAGACCTGTGCTCCTGTCACGGAAGCTTCATCAGCCTTGAGGTACAGGGAGGGACACCTTATATTGGTAGTCAAGCCTTTTCTCTTTGGGTACTGCTTCCCTGGGCTTGCTCATATGGCTCTGTCTTGGGCCAGGTATTGCTCCAGGAATCCAGTGCAAATCATGTCCTTGCCTTTTGACAGAGCATCCCTCTGACTTCCTGCTGACCACAGTAAGTGAACACTTGTCACAGAAGAGGGATGGTCACCTCCCCTCCTTAAGTGCTAGGCTTCTTTTTGCAAGATCAAAGAGGAGGGAGTGTGCCAGAACCTGCCAAACTGCTGCTGGGGAGACTGACAGGGAGTGACAGAGCCTGAAACTGTCTGGCAGATTGTTTGTTTAATGGGTGAAAATGTTTTCCTGACACTGTAGAGCACTTTGAATGGAAAACGATGTCAATAACACACGTTCACCTGTTCTTACCACAGAGTTCTCCCTCCTATGCCATCCCTTTAGTAGGAACTCCATTAGTGCCCAGACCATTGCCAAATACCACGAGCCCGTGGCTGATTTGCCAATCAGGGTCGGCAGCACGAGAGTGACCATGCCACGGGGGCAGTGATGCCTGCATAGTCGCCAGTGTGGCAGCTCCAGAAGAGGAGGAAAGGGGATCACAATGGCTTCATTCTTCACCACACTCCCCCTGGCCCCTTCAACTGGCCCCAGTAGCTGGCCCAGCCTCTAAGTCTTCCCTTCAACTTTGATTCTCTGGGCCTGCAAAGTGGAAAATGAATTGGATCTGAGCCATGTGCTACCCTGCTGTCACCTGGTGTCATTTTTATTTTTCAGGCTGAAATGGTTCCAGAATATTGGCAGCTCTGAAATTGTAAGGATATCTAATCGGGTGATTTATGCTGGGAGGGATTTGACCAGGAGCCAGGAATTGGTAGTCACATTCTCCTCCTCCCTAGCCAGGGAAGGAGCTCCCACCTTTGGTGGGGGTTATGGAGTGCCATTTGTTTTGCACCTGTGAGGTCCCATCCTTGCCCCTGTGCCGACCGCCGCAGAGCTGCCAGCTCAGCTCCCTGCCTCCCCAAGCCAGTAAATAATTACCTCCCCCTTCCCATCTCTGGAATGCGTACATAAACAGCATAGCCTACCTATGGCTACTTGGCTTACTGTTAAGTCCTAAATAAAGCTAAAAAAGGATTAATAGCCCTTTGTGATACAACATTTAAAAAAAAAAGAATTAGAAGGCAGTTTATCTTGCACTCCGTCACCTTCGGACCCAACAAGCAAGCGTGTGGAGTGGTTGCCGCTCTAAACTGCACCCACGGTGCACGCTACAGTAACCCAGAATGTGTATTTCTGCA